>CM076584.1:1333194186-1333353776 GCA_034641835.2 Pinus albicaulis | reverse complement strand
ATGCTATGGCATCAAAGGTTTGGACATATTGGAGAGAAGGGCCTTCGGATACTGCATAGAGATGGTATGGTAGAAGGTATGTCTAATTGTTCTCTGGATTTCGATTTCTGTGAACATTGTGTATATGGGAAGCAAAATCGGGTGAGTTTTCCTTCTGGTGCTAAGAGGGCAAACAAGATATTAGAACTTGTGCACAGTGATGTGTTTGGGCCTGTGTTAGTTCCATCACTGGGAAATTCTATGTACTATGTTTCATTCATAGATGACTTCTCAAGGAATACATGGATATATTTCTTGAGGAAGAAATGTGAAGTCTTTGACAAATTTAAAGAATTTAAGGCTCTGGTGGAAAACCAGACAGAGAAGAAGATAAAGGCGCTGAGGACAGATAATGGTGGGGAGTTCTGCAAGAAGGAATTTGAAGAGTTCTGTAAGAAGTGTGGTATAGCACGACAGAAGACTACTCCATACACACTGCAGCAAAATGGAGTTGCAGAAAGAATGAACAGAACACTGATGGAAAAGGCAAGAAGCATGCTCAGTGGTACCGGGTTAGGACAAGAATTCTGGGCAGAGGCAGTGGAGACTGCATGTTACTTAGTTAACAAATCACCTTCATCAGCGTTGGAGGATAAGACCCCACATGAGGTATGGACTGGTAAGAAACCATCTCTTTCACATCTAAGGGTATTTAGATGTGATGCATATGTACATGTTCCAAAGGAGAAAAGGACCAAGTTGGATAATAAATCTGAAAGGTGCATCTTTATTGGGTATAAGGATGGTTTAAAGGGTTACAAGTTTTGGAACCCAGAAACAAGGAAGGTTGTGTACAGCCGAGATGTGGTGTTTAGAGAAGTGAAAGATGTTGTTAAACATGAATTCCTACCAAAGGAACCTTAGAAGATAGAGTTTGAGCTAAAGGAGGATGAATCAGACTCTACAATAGAAGAAGACTCAGAAGATGAAGAGCCACAAACTCCAGCTTTGAGAAGATCAGCTCGGGAAAGAAGGCAACCAGAAAGGTATAGTCCATCTGCTTTCTGTTCAGGTTTTGCCTTAACTATAACTGATGATGAACCCAGAACTGTTAGGGAGGCAGTAGATTCAGAGGATGGAAAACTCTGGAAGGAGGCCATGGTTGATGAAATGGAATCCTTGCACAAAAATGAGGCATGGGATCTGGTGGAGTTGCCGGCTGGAAGGAAGCCCATTGGGAGCAAATGGGTGTTTAAGAAGAAGATGAATGTAGAAGGCAAGGTGGAGAAATACAAAGCTCGATTGGTAGCAAAAGGTTATTCCCGGTTCCGGGAATTGATTTTGGTGATATTTTTTCTCCTGTTGCCAAAGTTACTTCTATTAGATTACTTTTATCTGTTGCTGCTGCATTTGATTTTGAGATAGAACAGATGGATGTGAAGACAACATTTCTTCACGGGGATCTAGAAGAGGAGATATACATGAAGCAACCTGAAGGCTTTATGGTGAAGGGTAAGAAAGAACTGGTGTGCAGGTTGAAGAAGTTTCTGTATGGGTTAAAATAATCACCAAGGATGTGGTATCAGAAATTTGATACCTATATACGGGGACTTGGCTTCACCAGAAGCAAGGAGGATCACTGTGTTTATTTTAAATTAATTGGTGACCGTGTTATTTATTTGGTCTTGTATATGGATGATATTTTGTTGATTGGAAATGACAAAGAAATTATCCAATATTTGAAGACCCAACTGTTCTCCAAATTCGACATGAAGGATCTTGGTGCTGCAAACTATATTTTGGGCATGGAAATTAAGAGATATTGGGCAAAGAGGAAGCTCTGGTTAAACCAGAGGAAGTATGTCGAGACTATATTGCAGAGGTTCAATATGCAAGATAGTAAACTGGTGAATGTTCCTATTCCTGTAGGTGTAAAGCTGTCTACTAAACAGTGTCCCAAGACACAAGAAGAAGAGGAGTATATGTCCCGTGTTCCATATGCAAGTGCAGTGGGTAGCCTGATGTATGCAATGGTCTGTACTAGACCAGACATTGCACATGCAGTGGGAGTATTGAGCAGGTTTATGTCAAACCCTGGGAAGGAGCATTGGACAGCAGTGAAGCAGGTTTTCAGATATTTATGTTGCACTAGTGATTATGGCTTGTGCTACCAGGGAAGACCAGGATTGGAAAGAATGTTGGACATTCGTGGTTTTGTTGATGCAGACTGGGCTGGAGATATGGAAAGGGACTGCAGCAATACAAAAAAAAAATTGTTGGAGACTCATAATTCAGGTATACATTAGCAAAATAGATTTAAAAAGTAGCTTATACAATGTATAACAGAAAGGAGAAGGTTATAGAAGAAGAAACCCTAAAAAATGAGGTGCTACAACCACAAGAAATGTCAGAATAAACTTGAGAAGGTTATTTTCATTGGCTTAAGCAGCAGTATGTTACAAATCAGATCTAGAGCAGATATGTATACAAAATGATAGATCTATTTCAGATCTGTATACAAGAAAGGCTCCTTTATACACTCCCCTTGAGGATTTTAGTAAAACATGAATAGCAGTGAGTAGATCTGAGATCTAAGTTACAAATCTGCAGTAATATTCAGAAAAATCTAAAGCATATGAACTACAGTAGATCAGATATGAACTAACATGGATTGGATGTCCAATCCACAGATCACCACAGTGAAATGAAGAATCCTATCACTAGAGATCTCTCCTCCAAGATGATGCCAAAACTCGTTGCAACTTTTCTCTTAAAAATAATGCAGTACTGCAAAGGGGACTGCACTGTGGACTCTGTGTTATATTATTTCCATGACTAACCCCACACGCTGTATGTTGTGCCGGGCACAGCACCCCGACAAAACATTTTTTTTGGTGTGCAGACTCACCCATGTTTTGTGCATGAGTTTGTACATGGTTTTGGGGTACGATGCTTTTCAGCCCCTGCTATTTTGTAGATCCATTCAAGGGAACTACGGTTATGTTCTAATCCAGGGTTAATGGATTTGGGTTTATGTATGCTTCAACATGTATATATATGCGTTGTAACAATAAAAGGAATATAATGAAAAATCAAGCTGGTCGTCCCGATTTGGGATCCAAGGGAAAATCTCTGTGTTTATCTGTTTTATGTTTTATGCTCTCGCTATTGTTTATTTTCTGTTATAATATTCGTGTGTAGATAATTTATGTTTAGGGTTAAAGCCTACATTTGGTTTAAGAGCTATTTTGGCTTCAAGGCGACGTCTTTGCTGCTGAGGGTTTTTTTCTTGGACTTGAGGTAGACCCTGTTTAGTGGGAGATCTGTGGGATCAATTCTTGCGGTGAAAGAAGAGGGCGAGCGGGGAAAAGATAGAGATCGAGAAATTTAATTGTCAGAGTTTTGAGTTGTGGAAGCTCAAGATGGAGGATTTGTTGGTGGATAAATATCAGTGGATCGTGGTAGATCCAGGTACTAAACCAACGAAAATGTCAATTGAAGACTGGAAGAAACTGGATCGAAAGGCTAAGAGCACAATATGGTTGTGTGTCTCAGATTTAGTATTGTTGAATGTATCTGGGGAAGCTACGACGAAGAATTTTTGGGAAAAACGTGGGAATTTGTACCAATCTAAGTCTTTGGTGAATAAGTTGTTCCTGCGAAAAAATTTGTATAACCTGAGGATGAAGGATGGAGACTCGGTGACAGAGCATCTGACGCCTTCAATACTATGGTAATTTAGTTGTCATCTTTTGATATTAAAATCTTAGATGAAGATAAGTGCATCAGTTTGTTGTGTTCTCTACCAGACTCGTGGGATAGTCTGGTTATTGCAATAGGTATTAATACAACTACCTTGAATTTTTATGACATTGTCTCAGCCTTGTTGTCGAAGGAAATGAGACGGAGAAATATGGAGTGCCAGAATGGAGATGCCTTATCTGTATGAGGAAGGTCCCAAAATAGAAACAAGAATAAGGTTTTGAGTGGGAGATCCAAATCTAGAGGGAGATCTAAATCTCCTAGAATGTTTGTAAATGTGTGCTAGAAATGGGGAAAGGAAGGACACTACAAAAAGGAATGCAGATCTAAAGCTCCTGAGAAAGGAAAGGGATCTGATGATGCTCCTTCTACAGAGGAAAAACCCACCTCGGATGAAGGTGGGGATGTGTATTTGACTTCTTCTTCCAATACACATGTAGATTATGAGTCATGGTTGATTGACTCGGGTGCATCCTTTCACTCCACTCCCCATAGGGAGTGGTTCTGCGAGTATGAGAAATATGATGGCGACGATGTATTCCTAGGGGATGATAGGAAGGACAAAATCGTGGGATGTGGAAAATTCAAGCTGAAGCTACAAGGTGGAAGGATTAGAACACTTCCTGGCATTCTGCATATTCCTGCATTGGCCATAAATCTGATTTCTGTAAGCAAGATTGATGATGCATGTGTAAAAACAGTGTTCGAGAAAGATGTCTGCAAGATGGTTCGGGGATCACTAGTATTAATGCGGGGAGTTCGGACTGGAACTCTGTACAAGATACAAGGTAGCACTGTTATTGATAGGTGTAACATTTCTATGGCTCTTGAAAGTGGAGCGGAAAGCCTAGCTGTCTCTAGAGAGAAGAACATGCTATGGCATCAAAGGCTTGGACATATTGGAGAGAAGGGCCTTCGGATATTGCATAGAAATGGTATGGTAGAAGGTATGTCTAATTTCTCTCTGGATTTCAATTTCTGTGAACATTATGTATATGGGAAGCCACATCGAGTGAGTTTTCCTTCTGGGGATAAGAGGGCAAACAAGATATTAGAACTTGTGCACAATGATGTGTTTGGACCTGTGTCAGTTCCTTCACTAGGAAAGTCTATGTACTATGTTTCATTCATAGATGAATTCTCAACGAATACATGGATATATCTCTTGAGGAAGAAATCTGAAGTCTTTGACAGATTTAAAGAATTTAAGGCTCTAGTGGAAAACCAGACAGAGAAGAAGATAAAGTCGTTGAGGACAGATAATGGTGGAGAGTTCTGCAAGAAGGAGTTTGAAGAGTTATGTAAGAAGTGTGGTATAGCATGACAGAAGACTACTCCATACACACCTCAGCAAAATGGAGTTTCAGAAAAAATGAACAGAACACTGATGGAAAAGTCAAGAAGCATGCTCAGCGGTACCGGGTTAGGACAAGAATTTTGGGCAGAGGCAGTGGAGACTACATGCTATCTGGTTAACATATCACCTTCATCAGTGTTGGAGGATAAGACTCCACATGAGGTATGGACTTGTAAGAAACACTCTCTTTCACATCTAAGGGTATTTGGATGTGATGCATATGTACATGTTCCAAAGGAGAAAAGGACCAAGTTGGATAATAAATCTGAAAAGTACATCTTTATTGGGTATAAGGATGGTTTAAAGGGTTACAAGCTTTGGAACCCAGAAACAAGGAAGGTTGTGTACAACCGAGATGTGGTGTTTAGAGAGGTGAAAGATGTTGTTAAACATGAATTCATACCAAAGGAACTTGAGAAAATAGAGTTTGAGCTAAAGGAGTATGAATCAGACTCTACAACAGAAGAATATTTAGAAGAGGAAGAGCCACAAACCCCAGCTTTGAGAATATCAGTTCGAGAAAGAAGGCAACCAGAAAGGTATAGCCCATCTGCTTTCTGTTCAAGTTTTTCCTTAACTATAACTGATGATGATCCCTATATTGTCATGGAGGCCGTAGATTCAAAGGATGGAAAACTTTGGAAGGAGGCCATGGTTGATGAAATGGAATCCTTGCACAAAAATGAGGCATGGGATCTAGTGGAGTTGCTAGCTGGAAGGAAGCCCATCGGGAGAAAATGGGTGTTTAAGAAGGAGATGAATGTAGAAGGAAATGTGGAGAAATACAAAGCTCGGTTGGTAGCAAAAGATTATTCCCAGGTGCCGGGAATTGATTTTGGTGATATTTTTTCTCCTGTTGCAAAAGTTACTTCTATTAGATTACTTTTATTTGTTGTTGTTGCATTTGATTTTGAGATAGAATATATTGATGTGAAGATAACATTTATTCATGGGGATCTATAAGAGGAGATCTACATGAAGCAACCTGAAGGCTTTATGGTGAAGGACAAGAAAGAACTGGTATGTAGGTGGAAGAAGTCTTTATATAGGTTAAAACAATCACCAAGGATGTGGTATCAGAAATTTGATACCTATTAACAGGGACTTGGCTTCACAGAAGCAAGGAGGATCACTGTGTTTATTTGAAATTAATTGGTGACTATGTTATTTATTTGGTCTTGTATGTGGATGATATGTTGTTGATTGGAAATGAAAAAGAAATGATCCAAGATTTGAAGACCCAATTGTTCTCCAAATTCGACATGAAGGATATTGGTGCTGCAAACTATATTTTGGGCATGGAAATTAAGAGAGATCGGGCAAATAGGAAGCTCTGGTTAAACCAGAGGAAGTATGTTGAGACTATATTGTAGAGGTTCAATATGCAGGATAGTAAATCGGTGAATGTTCCTATTCCTCTAGGTGTAAAGTTGTTTGCTGAACAGTGTCCCAAGACACAAGAAGCAGAGAAGGATATGTCCCGTGTTCCATATGCAAGTGCAGTGGGTAGCTTGATGTATACAATGATCTGTACTAGACTAGACATTGCACATGCAGTGGAGTATTGAGAAGGTTTATGTCAAACCCAGGGAAGGAGCATTGGATAGAAGTGAAGCGGGTTTTCAGATATTTATGTGGCACTAGTGATTATGGCTTGTGCTAGTAGGGAATACCAGGATTGGAAAGAATGTTGGACATTTGTGGTTTTGTTAACGCAGACTGGGCTAGAGATCTGGACCAAAGAAGATCTACAAGTGGGTATGTTTTTAGCCTATTTGGAGCTGCAGTCAGTTGGATGAGTAAAAGACAGTCTGTAGTGGCACTTTCTACTATAGAGGAAGAATACATAGCAGCCACTCATGGAAACAAGGAATAAGTTTGGTTGCAGTGATTGTGTTCAAGTATGGGATTGGTACAACAAGCTATAAGGATAGACTGTGATAGCCAAAGTGAAATTTTATTAGCTAAGAACCCTGCTTATCATTCAAAGACAAAGCACATTGATGTTCAATATCACTTTGTTAGAGATATGGTTGAGGATAAAAGGGTGTTGCTGGTAAAGGTGGACACCTTGAAGAATGTTGCAGATGCATTGACGAAGTCTGTGAGCACTCAGAAGTTCTCTTGGTGTAGAGAAACAATGGGTGTTGAAGAATTGGCCCAATGACTAAGCTCTCCTGTGGCCCCCTGTGGAAAGAAAACAACAAGTGGAAGAATGTTGGGTATGTGTTATATTCTTTCCAAGACTATCCCCATGCACTGTACGTTGCACCGGGCACAACAAGGGGGGTGGCAGCACCCCAGAATTTTTTTTTTGTTGGTGTGCAGACCCACCCATGTTTTTTGCATGAGTTTGCACATGGTTTTGGGGTACAATGTTTTTTGGCCCCTGCTATTTTGTAGATCCGTTCAAGGGAACTACAATTATGTTCTAATCCAGGGTTAATGTATTGGGGTTTATGTATGGTTTGGCATATATATATATATATGCATTGTAACACTAAAAGGAATATAATGAAAAATCAAGTTGGTCATCCTGATTTGGGGGAAAATCTCTGTGTTTATCTAT
Organism: Pinus albicaulis; assembly: GCA_034641835.2. NCBI lineage: Eukaryota > Viridiplantae > Streptophyta > Pinopsida > Pinales > Pinaceae > Pinus > Pinus albicaulis. The sequence continues at coordinate 1,333,346,109 of CM076584.1, read as the reverse complement.
TTTATGTTTTATGCTCTCGCTATTATTTATTTTCTGTTATAATATTCATGTGTAGATAATTTCTGTTCAGGGTTAAAATCTACACTCTGAAAATGCTTTGACTTGATACCAAGATATGGATCTGAAGCTCCAAGGATCTAGAACACTCTTGTCAAAGGCATATGAGACTTTCCCAGTGAAATTGGGTGCTAGAGATGCATAGATATGAAGAGATATATCCTCCAGTTGTTTCAGCTCACGAGGACAACCCAATCCTAAAAACGATCAGTGCTATAGGTGCAAGATGAAGCTTTGCCAAATGCCAGATAGTGGAAAATACAAACAAGGCTCCTCCAAGAGTTGCTGTAGGAAGGAGGTGGGATTCCCACTCAGGAACACCCAATTCTAAACAACATTATTCTCAGCTAAAAAACTAGAGAATGATATATGTCTAACTAGACAATATATGCAGAATATGATTATCATAAAAAACCCTCTCATGTTGTTCTCTTATTCCTTTCATAAGATAAAATCCTTGTCAAACCCTAAACCACTTCAATGAGTTAGCTCCTTTCACAAGTGGAGCCTCCATCTAGAACTGCGCTATGCATCCATGAGGTACATTGCATCTAGACTGCGTTGTGGATTTGGTCAAGGTTGACCCTGTCTCATAGTTCAAACCCATTCACACCTGAAAGTGTTTATTTTACATGGCCCAGATTTGTCCTTGTTCACATGGGAATTGATTTATTCATTATTTTCAGGAGTTTTACATGTCCTCCTTTATTCATTTATTCAATCAACAAAAAGTGAAACATAATTGTATATTCCTCTTAGCTTGTGTGTGTACGATCTTTTTTTTTTTTGAAAAAAAAAAGGATCTGATGATAGAAATGTGTAGAAATTTGCTGAATAAATCACTTATTCAATGGAGATTAACCTGATCACACATCAATTTCGAATTTCATGCATAACACATAATCTCTTCTACAATTAATTGTCACATGCGGAAAGAATAGAAGCGATAGCACATCAAATAATCACACACATTAACACAGTATGTATGGGGAAAGCTTATAGCTGAAAACCCCGCAGCTATAGTATATTATAAATGGAGAGAACATGCAGCAAATACATAGTAAAAACTCCTCACAAGTACTCAGTACTATCTCCCAAAGCTACACAAAAACTAGCTTGGTTTTGAACAAGTCACAGGTTCAAAACACACCCACTACTTCTCTTCCTCTATTGCGTAATCAAGGCTGGTCTAAATAGAGATCCAGGTTCGAATCTCACTGGCTTCAACTGCGCAATTGTCATTGGTAATTTCCTCCAAGTGTAATGCAAATCCCATGCAAAACTGATCCTCCAACTGATAGCTATACTCACCCTTTCATCTACCTCTTTCACTGGTCTCCACTGAACTGTCCATGCACTGAGTTAAACTGGTGTGTTCTTTAGTTGAATAATGAGTTAATAATTAGTGAATTAAATAATATTTAATTCACACAACTCATCTCTAGTGTATTAGCCAGTTAAACTAAATACAACTAGTTCAACTAGTTAACGAGAACACCACCTCCATTAACTCCTCAATCAACTCCACCAAAACTCTGCCACATGAGTCTAACTGAAGTCTAACATGCAATAGCTCACTTAACTCATAGGAAATTCGAATTTCCTTATGTCAGCTTCATGCCCCACCTCTGGGGATCAAACTGAAGTGCTCCAAGAGAGTAAACTGCTGTTTATAGTCTAAATATTATTAAGGGTAAATAATATTTGACTTCCATATTTTTAGGAGATACAGTCTAAAAATAGCCTGGGTCCTAAAAATAAGGGTCTCATCTATTTTTACCAACATATCACATACTTCAAGAATCTCCAACTGGAATCCCCGAATCATGCTCCGTATGTCTAAAAATAGACATAGTCTAAAAATAGACTTTTCGACAAAAATCACATGTGTGGTCCCCACCTAGTTTAGGTGATCACTTTCCAACTAGGATCAGGAAAGCTGTTTCAGGAGGCCTCCTTCACTGTTTCTTGTTGCCATTTTCAACACTCCCTCTCAACAAGAAAGGACTATCTTTGCATGCGACATGCAACTCCATGCATTCGCCCTGCAACCTTCACAAGCGCCATGCAACTCCATGCATCTGCTCTGCAACTCCTCTGAAACTGAATAGGCTCCAAAAAACTCAATCAGTCTTGATGCATCTAGCATCTATCATCAAAGTCTTCGACTTCTGCTTGGCCAACTGCACATGTCATCAGGAACCACTGCGTTGTTGAACTCTTGCACCCATGCACTCTTGCACTTGCTGTCAACTCTGATCCGTGCTCCAGTATCCGACACTGTCACTTTGATCTACCTGCATCACTCCAACTGATCTTGCTACTGCTGCACTATGGGCACCTCGTAGCCAGGTTCAATCCATGAGATCCACACCATCTCATGAATCTGCCCAGAAATCTCCTCATGGGATTAATCATGCATGTCGCCCCACCTCATACTTGGTGGTATAGCTGCATGCACTCCCTCTGCTCGTCTGGCACAAAATTTCTCTGCATGAGTGGTCTCTTCCACTCCATGATCCTCTTTTGGCTGCTCCACAGCCCAAGGTTCACTATCGCCTGCATGCAAAACTTGCTCCCTCTCAAGCATCAATTGCATGTCTTTCTCGCCTGCATGCAACACTTGCTCCCTCTCAAGATTCAATTGCATGTCTTCCTTCCGCTTCCCAACAGTAGGAATCTCCGTAGACATCCCATCTACTTCAAGTCTGTAGAGATTCTTTGCTTGAATCCCAACCTTCTTGACTTGTCCCGTTGCCTTGTGCCGAAGGAAAACTTTTCCTTCTCTGAGGACAACTTCATACCCTTTATCCTCTAACATTGCGACTGAGATAAGATTCTTTGTTAGACCTAGTACATGCAATACATCTTGTAAAAGAATGAGTTTACCTGACTCCCTCTGAAAGGTTATGGTACCAATGCTGGTCGCATTGTATCGTCCACCGTCGCCCAACTCAACATGCATCTGGAGACCTTTCTCCACCAAGTCACTGAAAAGATTTGCATCTCCCATCATGTGAAAGGAAGTTCCACTATCAATATACCACCCCGATCCCAATGCACTAGAAAACATGCATACGATCAATGAGAAGTCCAGCTCAAATTGCGAGGCAAGAGCCTCACCAGCTGCAGCTCCAGCAACCTGCTTGTTCTTCTTCTTCTTTGGGCAATTCGTGGCGTAATGTCCATGATCGTGACAATGAAAACACTTCACTTTGGACATGTCACACTCTTTACCATCCGCACCAGATTGAGAAGCCTTCTCCTTGCCCTTCCCCTTCCTTGCTTTGGCAGCCAAAGCGCAGTCTTCTTCATCAGATACCTTTGATGAAGATCCGTCCCTGGTAGTCCTCCTGATCTCCTCTTGCATGAGATCCGACCACAGTCGCTCCCATCCCGGCAACTTCTCCCGACCATTGAAACTATCCTGATAGGAATGCCAAGCCTTCGGAAGACCAAGGAGAGCCAGGTCCACCATATCCTTATCTTGGACAGTCACCCCCACACTTACCAGCTCATCTCTGCACTGAGTGAACTTCGTGAGGTATTTTGCGATGCTGTCGCCTTTATCCATCTTGATGTTTCTTAGTCTATCCTTGAGTGCCAGCTTCCTTTGGTCACTCTTGCTTTGGTACAGATCCATCAAAGCTTTCCACATCAAATATGGAGAAGCCTTTCCATGCAGGCTGGATACAATGTGATCCTTTACGCCCTCCAACAGGATCCTTCGACACTTTGCTTGTTTCTTTCGCCATGCTTCGACTTCAGCAGGATCATTAGAAGTAGGCTTTGGAATCTCTTTCTCCATGAATTCCAACAGCCCATGATCATCTAATACAGCCTCCATGTGGTCCTTCCATGCAACATAATTCGAAATTCCTTCCAAGGCATATTCGAGTCGCAAACCGATGAAAGACATTTTCGTTGCGGCACCAAGAACACAAATCTGCAAATTCGAATTTCACCACCAGCTGATAACTCAATCGCTTATGATCTACACTTGAGAACAAATTATTTCCAAATCAGAGATTGACTGCATGGGCTTTTACCAGACCTTTCAATTTCCAAAGAAAGATGAATCCGGAGGCTATCTAGCCCGTATGCAGGCTCTGTCCGAGGAAATAAGTTTGAAATCACCGTAATAGATCTTGACAATTAATATTGCTCTAATACCATGTAGAAATTTTCTGAATAAATCACTTATTAAATGGATATTAACCTGATCACACATCAATTTCGAATTGCATGCATAACACATAATCTCTTCTACAATTAATTGTCACATGCGGAAAGAATAGAAGCGATAGCACATCAAATAATCACACACATTAACATAGTACGTATGGGGAAATATTATAGCTGAAAACCCCCAGCTATAGTATATTATAAATGGAGAGAACATGCAGCAAATACATAGTACAAACTCCTCACAAGTACTCGGTACTATCTCCCAAAGCTACACAAAAACTAGCTTGGTTTTGAACAAGTCACAGGTTCAAAACACACCCACTACTTCTCTGCCTCTATTGCGCAATAAAGGCTTGTCTAAATAGAGATCTAGGTTTGAATCTCACTGGCTTCAACTGCGCAATTGTCATTGGTAATTTCCTCCAAGTGTGGTGCAAATCTCATGCACAACTGATGTCGCAACTGATAGCTAACTCAACCCTTTCATCTACCTCTTTCACTTGTCACCACTGAACAGTCCATGCACTGAGTTAAACTGATGTGTTATTTAGTTGAATAATGAGTTAATAATTTTTGAATTAAATAATATTTAATTCACACAACTCATCTCTAGTGTATTAGCCAGTTAAACTAAATACAACTAGTTCAACTAGTTAACCAGAACACCACCTCCATTAACTGTCGCATCAACTCCACCGAACTCCACCACTTGAGCTCTAACTGAAGTCAACCATGCATTAGTTCACCTAACTCATAGGAAAAGTGTAAATCCTTCTGGCAGCTGCATGCCCCACCTCTGAGGGTCAAACTGAAGTGCTCCAAGAGAGTAAGCTGAAGTTTAGAGTCCAAATATTATTAAGGGTAAATAATATTTGACTTCCATATTTTTAGGATAGGCAGTCTATAAATAGACTTTGACCTCTTCGACCTAAAAAAATAGAGTCTCATCTATTTTTACCAACATGACCAATTCTCCAAGAATCTCAAACTAGAATCCCCAAACCATGCTCCATATGTCTAAAAATAGACATAGTCTAAAAATAAACTTTTCGACAAAAATCACATGTGTGGTCCCCACCTTGTTTAGGTGATCACTTTCCAACTAGGATCAGGAAAGATGTTTCAGGAGGCCTCCTTCACTATTTCTTGTTTCCATTTTCAACAAAATTTATTGGGAAAACATCTTTCCCCAATCAATCATCTATACAAAATGATTCACCTCCCATCATGGCAACTCGAGAAAATTCTCCTCCGCCTTGAGTTCATGCAATGTAGGTGGGATGAAAATCTGAACATGATAGACATAGGTGCCTACCCCACATTTTCCTCCTCTCCACTTAAAATAAGTGTGGAGTGTCTGCTGATCCTGGGCTACAATAATGTTGCCTTCAAGAGGAAAGATGAAGACTAGATCTCTAAATATCTCCTCTCCAACACTCTGAATCAAGCTGGTCCATACCATTCCATATGTGATGGATGGGAAATCATCACCATATGGAATATTTTCAAACTCATGGCCCACCTCACAAAGAAACAAGTGTTTCGCTATGGTGGCCATATCTCCTCTCATGTTCCCATTAGAACATGCAATGCAGAAAATGTGGGAATCATGCTCCTCATAAAAACAAGAACAACATCAGCAATTGGAACCATGACTAGCATCAAGATGAAGGAAATACTTAAGGTTTCATGTGGTGCATGAAGGTACCAACAGTTTCCCATGAAGTTACAACGCAGTTTTTCTAACTGCTGCTTCAGAAAATTACAAGGCAAGTGGTTTCTCCATACATGGTTTTATATGTATGTTATTTCATTTACTAATGAATAGTAAATGTCTGTGTACAACAAATGAACATACATGAATTAATACAACACTTGCCCATGGCCATATAAGGGATGGTTGTCTCCATCATACTTTCTGGCCCATTTTTGATCATGGAGCTCAGTGAAAAGCTTGCCCTCTTGTGGAGCAATGCACTGCATAGAAATGGTAAGAGTATGAAGATCACTAAATGCAACAACAAGATCCTTACCATGTACTAAAATTAAGATCATGATAGGATACATGAACAAAATCTTCATTATGATATGACATACTCTCATGAAGAGAAATGAATCATGTGTTACATTAAGATCCTTCCTCATGTACTTGGAAATCCAAGCCAAGAAGAACATATCACAGCAATAGATGTCTCCATCCATTACCCCATATTTCTCACCTCCCACTTGTCCATCAAGTGCATCAATAGTAGAATGTTCCTGGTGACACTCCATCCATAAGTCCATGCTCCAGAGTGACTGCGCTGTTGGCCTATGTAAAAAAGTTCCTGCCAATACATAGCTCCATTCTTTGACATGTTCATTGTCAGAGACATCTTCCATAATGTTGCTACAAACAAGAAGCTCCTTCCAGGGTGGAATTACTTCTAGATCATCCAAGGCTAAGGAGTAGCCCATTTTCACCATGATAGTGCCATCTCCTACTCCTGCAACATCATGAAAATTGTGAGAGAAAATTTGCCCTTTCTCTCCCAAGAATAACCCAAGAAACAAAAGTTTTTCCTGCCTCCTCATACTTCCATCATAAAAATCATGTAGTGAAAACATGGTGAAGAATTTCATATCTACACAATGTATCCATACTCTTTTCTCTTCCATGATGCAAGTATCTTGCCACTTACCCTTAGAAAGAGGACGATGACCAAACTCTTTCAAGAGAAACCAACGCAGCCAAGCCTCCTACTGCCCAGTATCATAGATTTGCAACTAGCTTTCCAGCTTCTTGATCATCATCCACATCCACACAACCACTTGTGGATCATGGAACTCATTCTGCAAATACTTGGTATCCTCCCATTGTAGGGCACCAACCTCCTCAGATATTTGAAGAACTTTTCACTTCATGGAATTTTGAAGTGCACCTCCCATGGGATCTCTTGATGAGACCTCCTCCTCATGCATGGCCTTCCAAAACCAGTGGGGTGTTGGATCTACTGCAAATAGAAGTCTCTCTCTGATCTGTGGCATGCTCTTTGAGAAAGTGTCATCTAGAGAGGATAAAATGTTTCTCATCTCAAGATGTCTACCCCTTGTCTTCATTACTTCCTGAATGAAGCTGACATCTAATTGCTCCCATGAGGAATGGGTCCTCCTTTCCTCACTGTTGCCCTTGGACAGCACATTGCAACTCTGTTGCTCTAGATTAGCAGTAAGTGATGATTCTGGGTCATGAAATATCATGTTTCCACAACCTTCTAAAAGGTTTGCTGCAATAATAGAAAGTGGAAACTCAATCATACCTTGATGGGCTTCGGGAACATCTTGTATGGCTACAAGAGTTCCTTCTTCTACCATGTTGGCTCCCTCAACTGCTGATGTTGAAGGTTGCTCCTCCAAGGTTGTGACAGTGCTGACAAAAATCTCCTCAAGAGAGGGTGAGGACTTCTATTCCTCGGATTTCTCTTTATCAAATATCTTGATCACCCTTTGAGTAAAATCTATAAAATAATATATTTTTGCATGTCTCACATGGCTGAACCACCAATTTCTTGCTTCACCCTTCAGGTGCAGTGCTACAATCTCCACTACTTCTTTCTCTACCAATGGATGTAGTAGGAAGAATGCATTGAGTCTTCTTGCCCAAGCTTTGGCTGCAGATGTCCCATCAAAAGTGGACAATAGAAACCTATTTCCCTTGATTTCTCCCTTACTGCAGGGTCTCCTCCCTTCCTCCAGTTGAATGAACTATGGGAAGGCTAGAGTCTCCTTGAAGGCTCTAGGTTGATACTTATACTCAACAAGGTACTCACGCAGAATCTGATGATCCAAGTGTCCTCCATGCTTCTTGTCTTCTTGTTTGTGAGAGTAGGAAGTGCATGGTCCTTCCGCTTCTCCTTCTTCTTTCTTCTTAACCTCCTTGGAGAGGTCCTTTCTGGATTTAAAAATTGATGAGAGAAAGCTCATTCTTTCCATCATTCTAATATTCTTGTATCTTCTTTCGCTGAAACTCACAGGATAAGCCAAGATGATTCTTTGATACCACTGTAATATCCTCGAAATCAGGACTACTAGAAAGGCATGCCTAAACAACGGATTTTTCAGGAATATATGCTATAGGATTGGAAACAAGCACTTGGATCCCTTAGATCTGAAAATATAAGACCTGAATCCAAGGGGGATTCAAAAAAAATTCCTCCTATGTGGGTTAAATAGGTCTCCCCACACCTAGTGCAGCTAGAAAATGCCCAAGGAAGGGACTGCAACAATAAAAAAACAACGCTGCTGGAGAATAACATAGTTCAGCCCAATATTTGTAGGAGATAAATATGGAGACTCATATTTCAGCTATACATCAGAAAAAAAATATTTAAAAATCATCTTATACAACGTATAACAGAAAGGAGAAGGTTATATAAGAAGAAACCCTCAAAAATTAGGTGCTACAACCATAAGAAATGTCGGAATAAGCTTGACAGTGTTATTTTCATTGGCTAAAGTAGTAGTATGTTACAAGTTAGATCTAGAGAATATTTGTATAAAAAATGATAGATCTATTTCAGATTTGTATATAAGAAAGGCTCCTTTATATACTCCCCTTGGGGATTCCAGCAAAACATGAATAACAGTGAGCAGATATGAGATCTAAGTTACAGATCTACAGTAATATTTAGAAAAATATATAGCATATGAAGTACAACATATCAGATCTGAACTAACATGGATTGGATGGCCAATCCACATATCGCCACAGTGAAATGAAGAATCCAATCACCAGAGATCTCTCTTCCAAGATGATGCCAAAACTCCCTGCAACTCTGCTCTTACAAATAACACAGTACTGTAAATGGGAATGTGCTATAGACTCTGAGAATGCTTTGGCCTGATACCAAGATATGGATTTGAAGCTCCAAGGATCTATAACACTCTTGTCAAAGAGATAGTAGAATTTCCCATTGAAAACGGGTGCTAGAGATGCATTGATCTGAAGAGATGTATCCTCCACTTGCTACAGCTCACAAGGAAAACCCCATCCTAAAAAGGATCAGTGTTGTAGGTACAATATGAAGCTTGGCCAAATGCCAGATAGTGGACAAGACAAACAAGGCTCCTCCAAGAGCTACTTTAGGAAGGAGGTGGGATTCCCGCTCAAGAACACCCAATGCTAAACATCATTATTCTTAGTTAAACAGCTAGAGAATGATATATGTCTAAGTAGAAAATATATGTAGAATATGATTATCATCCAACAACCTTATCACGTTGTTCTCTTCTTCCTTTTATAAGATAAAAGCCTTGTCAAACCCTAAACCACTTCAATGAGTTAGCTCCTTTCACATGTGGAGCCTCCATCTAGAACTGCACTGTGCATCCATGAGGTACATTGCATCTAGACTGCGCTGTGGATTTTCTCAAGGTTGAACCAATCTCATAGTTAAAACCAATTCACACTTGCAAGTGTTTATTTTACATGGCCTAGATTTGTCCTTGTTGAAATGGGAATTGATTTATTCATTATTTTTAGGAGTTTTACATGTCCTCCTTTATTCATTTATTCAATCAACAAAAAGTGAAACAAAATTGTATATTCCTCTTAGCTTGGGCTAAGTAGGAGTATTGCACCCTACCCCTAGCTGGGGAGCCACCCAAACCATAGGGGGATCTTAGAGAAGAAGGGTCTGATTGTACCCTATATAGGTTGCCCCTCTCTATCATCAGATCATAAGTTCGACAGTTCTTCTCATCATGGCCTACAGATCTACAGAACTTGCACCATTATTGCTTTATTTCTAGGAAATATGCAGCAAGGTGGGGGTAGTGGTTGGTATCGTGCAACCCAGCAATGCGACAATCATCGCACCATAGCACCAGCCCTTGTGGCCCTACAGCTTCCCTGGGACGCAATGGGCTGGGTCCCCTGGCCTACATGTAGTCTGCTAGCAGAAGACAGTTATATTTGGTGTGTCCATTCACCCTGCATCGTATGCACCATCTTTTAGGGCTAGCCTCTATTCCTTGCTCCTTCCGTAGATTCTAGATCTCCATGTGCATTTCTTCTAGCTAGCCTTGTATTTTTTGTACTCCTAACTGGGTATCATCCCTTGTTGGCGCAACCTCCAACTTCATAAAAATCTACAAGGCCTTCTCCTACGACTCAATGGCTTGATGACCCATTGGCATGCGTAGGTGGGGTAGTAACATATCAATGAACAATTCTGTGTGCTATCTATCATCATACATAAATCCTCCTCTAATTACCTTCTTTAACTGTTGGTAGTCTCCCATATAGACTCGATCAGTCCTTGCCTGAAATATTTCAGATCGTTAACTATTTGAGAGTAGGACTTAGGCTTCTTAAACTGTTGTTTCAAGGAATTATTAATCTCTTTGATGGTCACATTCGCATGATGGTCGATGTATCCCATATACCAGTCCAAGGCTCTCCCCTCAAAGGCAAGGGATAGTTGCGCCCTTTTCACAACATCGTTGGCCACGTTCTACGTAGTGCATATTGATCTTGTGACAAACTAGAACCGATCCATATCTTCATTCCCTACACCCTTGAAGGTCAGTAGCTTCATGTGCGAGGCCATATCATCTTCTGGTGGTGGTGGAGGTGAGTTCTTACACCTATGACGGTTCGATGGTGGCATACACGGAGAGCTTTGCATAGCAGAATTTATTACTATACTATAGATAGATCGATCTCCTTCTTGATTAGTTCTGTATTATTTACCACTACATGTTCTACCCTCACTTTGATCAGAGCTCATTCACTCTATATGACTACACAAAATTCTCTTTTCGCACAATAAGTTTTTAATCAGTAATGGCAGAGTTTTTAGAAACTTACCCTGGAAACACTTGAAGAATCTTCATTCCTCTTCAGAGTAGGACACAAATTGATCAATTGCAAATTCTATCACAAAACCTTCTATCGCACTATTCACCCAGTGATCTATCACGCGAGTGATAGTGTTATCAGTCTTTTCTAACTATTGAATCATCTCTGGGGTCCACTGCATGACCCTTTCATCCTTCCAACACTTTTGGAACTCTACGAGCCTTGCGAACCACTCCTGAAGCTCGATCGCAAATGTTACAAAGAAAATTTTGTAGATCTCTATGAAAATGTACTTATTATTCCACTTCTCTGTGGTTAGCTTTGCACTGCGATTCTCTCTTAATGTGAATTCCTGAATTTTCTTTTTGAACCACTCATCGATCTCTTTTTTCTCAGGTCTCCAATGTGTTCTTGGCATTACCTGATCTCTCTCTAAAAATTCTCCCAGTCCTGGCAACAGAACAATTTTTTGGCTTGAGGGGTCCTAACCTAGTTTTGGAGGTTTAGGTTTGCCAACAAACCCCTATACTACTGACCCTTTCGGCAATGACCTGCTTGCGCAGGACAAAGTCTCACCCGAAGCAGTATGGGAGGGTGTTGGAACCAGGTTTTCGCACCCTGAGAGAGAGTAGGTAAGTCAAGTAGATCTGTGTTCCCAGCTTATCAAGCTCGCATTTAACCGATCTAGTTACAAAATTATATAAAATAGCACAGATCTAGTACTTACCTTCACATCCATGTGCGTAATACCAATCTATCAGCACAACAACTATAATAATAGCAATTAACAGATCATATATTCATATAATAGAAACAAAGATACTTTCGCAGCTATTAAATAGATAATTTGGCATCTTAATCATAGAACCCAAGTTTGCATTAATCATAACAAAACAAATCTATATAACATAAGATATCAAGAGTACTTCACATATATATTAATACCAAAATCTTCATACAATCCCAAAATACTACCTATGCACACAACCAATAGGGTTTGCACACAACAGGACTAAGGAGCTTCGCGCACATAGCCAACAGGAGTCCTTCCCCAAACAACCAAACAATAGATCTAACAATTCGTGCTTAACATCAATCTTAATCCTCTCCTCCCTTAGACTAAAAAAGGTTCATCTTTGTATACCGATTTAGCCTACACATCCAATGGTCCACAAACCATGGTTTGTGAACACTTCGTCTACCCTTGACCTGTTACAATGCCTTCGGGGCTTTGAACCACCCCAAAACCCCTGCGCTAGACTAAATAATACCAAAAATATACAAAAAAAAACTAAATTCGCAACTTTAGGAGACACTGTTCCAACAACACACTACCTAAGCCTCTTTTTTAACCCCGGAAGCCTATTTATTCTTGTACTCCTTCAAAAATCATACTCATTTCTACACTCTTTTCGTGTTTTTAATATTAAGGGTTACATATGAACTTAATCATTAATTTAATAGGTTTTATATCTTATTTTCCTTTGAAACTAATATGTTCTCTTTTCCTAAGGAAATTCAGTAAGGAAAAAGTATTTATCAATATGGGAGATGGTTGGTGTAGTAATAATTCTTGTATTAGTTGGCGTTCCTGTGCTTTCGAGGCAGCTATCAATGTTAGCTTGGTTACCACATATGGGCGAGAAAACCCAAAAAATCATGCGGATATCTTGCTAGAATATCAGTTATCTTTGATGGGATTATAACATAGAATAATAGGCAGGATGTGCACATAAGGACTTCGGTCGTGACCCATTCTTTAGTCTTTTGTTAAACATCCGAAAGTCTTATGATAAAATTTTGTTGTATTTTCTGTTGCAACCATGAGCTGATAATGTGTATTTAATAAGATTTTATAGTATATTTTAGGTAGCGATTCTTTGAGAAATTTTGACATAGACTGTGACCTTTTGGTGTCCTCATTTTCTGGGCTAGATCTGGTATCCATGATCTATATTTTGCATTTTGAAGTTTAATACAAAGGACCAAACCAAATATGCATTTTCATGTCTCAATATATTTTTGATGTTTCATTTGATTACTTGAAGTTCCAGATATAGTATGAGGGTAACGATTTAGCTCGCTAAGGCCCATCCAACCCAACTCATTTCCCCTTTTTGTGTGGTGGGTTAAACTTAATTTTTTTATGCAAGGTTTGAAGCATTTTATGTGTGTTTTCTTTCATATTTAATGGGATTTAACTTCTTTAGAAGTTGTGTGATTTAGATCCAAGGCATGTGATCTTGGTTACGTTTATTTCACATTTTCATTATTTCCTTTGATGCGTGTTTCATTTCCTTTCTGAAAAGAAGAGTGCGTTTAGCTGCTTGGACTAGTTCCTTTCCATTTTTGTAAGCTAAATTTTCCTTAGTTTATTTATGGAATTTTTCGTCCATTTCCTGCAACTCATTTATTCCTTTCTGCAAATGGTGGTTTTCTTCTAAGTAAAAGCAATTCAGCATTCAAAGTTGGTGAAAGGGTTAACTCATACTGAGAAGCTATTAATGAAACACCGTTGCATTATATAAATTTGTGGTTGCAATCATTGTCCTTGTGGAATAGACTTAACTTAAACATTTAATTTGTTAAAGGGACTTCTGAGATAAAACACTTATTCATAATAAAGTGTAGATCTAATTACTTAAGAAACAATGGCCTGTTGGTATTTGGATCAAATAGTTTCTCTTTTTACATGCAAGACGTTTCTTGTTTTAAGAAAGAATTTAAAAGTGCTTATCATCTCTAAATATATGATTAGTTAGAAGAGTCTTCTCACTTGTGAAAGTTCATCTTCCAATTCTATTTCACCTTGAAATTTATTTCTTTAGTTAACACACATTCTATCTTCCGCAAGTGATTTGGAGACTAGTACAGGAACACTTTTTTTTTAGTATAGGAGCCTTTGTTTTATTACAGGAATCGATATCCTAGTACAGGAATAGAGTTATATCATACAAGAAATTAGAGCTCCTGTATAAAGGATAAAATATTCAGTGCAGGTACAATATATACTTCCAGTACGGGAACTTACTTTTCAGTGTACATAGGAACAACGTTCCACTACAAGAAAGTTATTATAGTGCAGGAAAAACATTCCACTAGAGGAACATTATTACAGTGCAGGATCGAGATTTCAGTTGAGGAAGGAAAATATTTGAGGATTATATGCTCTAATGCCTCCTTCCTTCTCCTATTATGTCACATTTGTAAATCCTTCAATCCTATCCCAAGTTGTTCTTAAGGGGGAATGTTAGGATATTTTGACACATAGGAAATAGTTAAGAATAACTTAGTCTAATGTAGAGTTAGGTATTGTGTGTTTCTTACATTGATTCTGAACTGGATCTTTACATAGATAAATGACACTCTGATTATCACACCAAAGTGTACTTGGATGTTTCTGATGAAGACCTAATTCAGACAGGATCTGACAAAGCAACATGGCTTCCTTGCTGGCTTCAACTGCACCACGATACTCTACTTCTGCTAAAGAAAGAGAGATGGCACTTTGTTTCTTAGAAGACCAAGTAATAGGTCCTGAACCAAGAGTGAATACATATCCTACAGTAGATTTTCGATCATCAGGGTCACCAGCCCAATCAGAATTAGTGAAATCAATCAATAATGAAGAGGCTCCCACACTATAATGAATCCTGAACTGAAATGTACCTCGAATATAGCGAAGTATTATTTTAGCTTATTTCCAGTGACTTTCATGAGGTTGGCGCATAAACTGAGCGACAAGAAGAACAACAAAGGAAAGGTCAAGACAAGTATGGGTTGGATATAGAAGTTTACCAACAAGTTGACGGTATAAGGTGGCATCAAATTCAGGGGTAGTACAAGTGACTGAAAGCCTGACTCCAGGCTGAAAGGGAGAATGGGCTTGCTTATAGTCATCCATGTGAAGTGGTGTAGAAGATCACAGGCATACTTGGACTGAGAGAGGGTAATGCCTTCTTTGGATTGCAAGACTTTCAGACCAAGGAAATAATGCAACTGTCCTAAGCCTGTCATTTCAAACTTCTTTTTGAGGCTATAATTCACATGGTTTATATGGTTTGGATCAGTACCAGTAAGGATAAGATCATCAAAAAAATGAAGAAGGATTGTGAAGGACTTACCCACTTTCTTGGTGTAGACAATGTTGTTAGAATGAAACCTAGAAAAGCCATTATCTAATATAAATCTATCCATTTTGGCATACCAAGCCCGAGGATCTTGTTTGAGACCATAGAGAGACTTCCTAAGGTGAAAAAAAAGGCTAGAGTCGTTCTTGATAAAGACAAGGGGTTGTTCCATTTATATTTCTTCATGAAAATCTTCATGTAAGAAGGCATATTTAACATCCATCTGATGGACTACCCATTTAAAAGAGGCAGAAAGGGAAAGAACAAGGCAGATAAAATTAATTTTGGCAATAGGGGATAAAGTTTCAGTATAGTCAATGCCTTAAACTTGTAAGAATCCTTTAGTGATAAGACGATATTTATGTCTATCCACTTTTCCATCTGGTCGAAATTTTATTTTGTAAACCCATCTGCATCTGACAAGTTTTCTTCCTTTTGGAAGAGGAACAAGATCCCAAGTATCGTTCGTCAATAAGGAATGATATTCTTCATTCATAGCTTCATCCCAATATGGATGACTGAAGGCTTCTTCAAAGGTTTCTGAATCAGAATTTTCTGGAACTTGAGCCAATAAGGAAGAGGCTCTTTTGAACTAAGAATGTGTACATCGTCGATTGGTAGGGTCATTTGCAAGAGAACCCGCTGCATCCTGAGTAGAGCGGGCCCATATTGGAAGCTATGGAGTAAAGGAATAATTTCAAGAGGTGGAGGAGGATTTTCATCCTTACTGTCATCATCTGAACTAGAAGGAATTCTATTAAAAATAGAAGAGAGAGAGAGAGAGGTGGCACATATGCTGAATCAGGCTCGCAGGCCATAGGTGGCACACCTGCCGAACTAGGCTCACAGGATGATATTTTTTCATGAAATTTGACATCTCTTCTAATGATTATATTTTTGGATTGTGGTTGAAGAAGCTATATCCTTTGACATCTTCAGAATATCCAACAAAAATGCATTTTTCACTATTAGGTTCTAAGGCTTTACCTTTCGCATCTAAAATATGGGCGCAAGCATCACTTCCAAAAACATGAAAGTGACTTACATCTGGTTTGATTGAGATCCAAGCTTCTTCTGGAGTTATATTCTTTAAAACCTTAGTAGTAGTGCAATTTACTATGTAATTTTCACATTTAATTGCTTCTGCCCAAAAATTGAGACTAAGTCCTTTAGATTGAACCATACAATTAGTCATTTCTTTTAAGGTGTGATTCTTTGTTTCAACTACACCATTTTGTTTGGAGTATATGGAATGGTATGTTGCAATTGAATGCCATGCTTAGTGCAGAAGTTGATAAATTTTTTGTTAACATATTATCCTCCATTGTATGATATTAACTTAAGAATTGGATGTCGAGACTGTTTCTCAACAAAGGCCTTAAAGGCCAAGAACATGTTAAAAACTTCACTCTTGAGTTTTAATAAATATACCCAAGTGCATCTGGAAAAATCATCAATGAATGTTAAGAAGTACTTGCAACCAAAGACAGGAACAACAAGAAGTGGACCACATAAATCACTGTGCACAAGCTGCAAAGGGGATGAAGCATGCCAAGAGGCACGTTTGTCAAAAATATCCCGATGATGTTTTCTAAGTACACATCCGGAGCAAACACCATCTTGAAAAGATACCATAAGAAGACCTATCACCATATTTTCATTACATAGAGTTTGAGGAGAATGATAGTTTAAGTGACCAAATCACTCATGTGAAATTTTGCTCACTTCATCGCTATCAGCAAAAAAAATGGAGGGAAGACATGATGACCCAAAGTTTTCAAACTTATACAACCTTATGGAATCATCAGCAACTCCAGTAGCTAAAATATGTCTAGGATGTTTTAGGTCCTTGATTACAACATCATGAGGTGAGAATTCTACTATTTTCCCTTCACCTGAATGAGTTATCTGATAAATAGAGAGAAGGTTGCATGACAAGGTAGGAACACACAGTACATCATTAAATTTACCATTATCTAGATGAATGGTTCCAGATCCTAAAACACTAAGAGATCTATCATCACCAACATAAATATGTTTGGTGTTACAATCATTTAAAGAATAAAACATGGCTTAATTTTTGGCCATGTGGTAAGAAGCTCCAGAATCAATGAACCACTCATGAGAATGAGAAGAAGAAGACACATTTAATTCATAACCAAATGTTGATGCTTGACAACCACAAGCAGAAAGTGCCATTCCTAAAGATGAAGGTGAAGAGTGTTCCAAATTGATGTTGTGCTTCTTCATTGTTGCTTCTAAGGCTTCCATCTTCTTAAAACATTTCGACTCTATGTGGCCATCATGATTACAAAAGTCGCAATGTATATTTGTCTTCTTCCCTTTTTTTTCATTTGCCTTATCATTTTTGTGAGTTTATTTTTCAGTTTGCGGTTGAAATTGCTTAGGACCCTTGTTTGGTTTCGGACCATACTTCTTAGGATACTGCCTCTTGGGGTTCTTTTGATATGATTGTTGTTGGGCTGCTAAGGCTTTCTTAGAAGCATTTCCAGAAGTGATAAGACCAAGGTGTAAGAGTTTTTCTTGTACTCTTATCAAATAATCACGAAAGGCATCAAATTAGGGGTTCTTGTAGGTGGTTCCTACGGAAATGATGGCTTCTCTAGTGGAATGGAAGGTGGAAACAAATAAAGAATATGTAGGGCCAAGCTCAGTAGGAATGCAATAGATAAGGCTACCATTTCCTTTTTGACCTTATAACCATCTAAAAGAAGTCTAAGGGTCTTGAATTTGGCAAAAAATCTTCAATAGAGGAGAAATTATTGGGGTCCAAAGTAAGAAACTCATTTTCAAGTTGGTGGGCCGTAATTTGATTTTGAATGCAAAAGACAATATTTAGCATTTCCAGGGCTTCATGAGGGGTGTCAATGTCAAGGATATGAAATCGAAGATCTTGAGCAATGGACATTTCTATCAACCCTCGTGCTTGATCTTGTTTATTTTCCCATTTAGTCACTTTATCATAATCAGAAGGTTTAGTTTCTTGTGCTATGGCTATTATATAAAGCCCTTTACTTCTAAGTATATCTACCATGTGAGGTAGCCATTGGAAATAATTGGTGCCGTTAAGAATAATCGGGCATGAAATTTCCAAATTTTTTTTTAACTAAAGCTGAAAAAATTTGAAACTAAATGCTCCAATGGATAGATCTCAAACAATTAGGCTAATTGAAAAAAAAACTGGCTTGAAAAACGACTTTCGGATGAAGAAGTTATGCCTTTTTGAAAAAATTGAGTTGTAGATGCCTAATAGTTACGGGAACGGTTTGAAATTTGATGATGAAGTTCAACTTTGAAAAAAAAAATCTTGCCCCTTTAACAAAATTTTTTTTACAAAGGAAGCTCGAGAAAGAGACTTGAACCCAAGACCTTTATTCTCATAAACTAACTTCTCACCAAGTGAGATAGTAAAAGGATTTTGTAATTGTTTGAAAAGAGGAAGGGGTGGTTGTTTTTTGCTTTTTGTTTTTTAATTTTCAGTGTGCATGATTTTCCCTACACAAAAGACACAAAAAATCAAGCAAATAAAAAAAATGAAATGCAAGCCTTATGGCAGAATGTTATATTTTCAGTTAGCCTTACCAGCAAATACTTATTTTCTCACTATTTATGATTTCCTAACATTGCACAAAGATGCGGGGAAAGAGCATACGTAGCAAAAAAAATCCCTTCATCCTATTTCTGATTTTCCAAGATCACACACAAAGCAAAGCAAAGAGCATACAGAAAGAAGAGGTTATATATATGGCAAAAAAATAAAACCTAAAAACTGAAATAAGCAAAACTATTAACAAATATAACTGCAAAAAAAATACTTTATACCTCCAGATGTAAACTGACATAACTTGGGCAACCGGAAACCTTTTGCATGAAAAAAAAGGTGTTACTCACTATAACAGATGCTCCAGACACAACAGGGTAGTTCTCCAGGCTCGAAAATGTTCAGAAATAGTAGATCTATAAAAAAATAGTCGCATGCAGTCAAACCAGCTTCAGATTTGGATCAACAACGGATGTGGCCCTCAAAATAGCTCTGATACAATGTAGGAATTTACAAGGTAAGTTCCGTAGATCAAAAACCAAAGGTCACTGCTCACAAACATATCACAAATCAGTACACCAGTATTATCACATGGTTAAAACCCTCGAAGAGGGGAACAGTCCACAGCCTGAGCCAACGCGGCCACTTCAGGAAATTTATTAATATAAAAAGAAAAGTTACATATGTTTCTCTCATAAATGGTTACCAGAAAAATGACCCTCCATGCTCTTTAAATAGAGATCATGGACAAATTAGGTGTTAAGTCATGGATCAAGTGTCGTTAATACCAAGGAGAGAGATAATCGTCGAATCACTACAAATCGTCATCATCGGATTATAATTTACAAATGTACATAGTAAAGAAACAAAATTTACCTAACTCTACAGTAGACTAACTTATTCTTAACTATC
This sequence comes from Pinus albicaulis, assembly GCA_034641835.2. Taxonomy (NCBI): domain Eukaryota; kingdom Viridiplantae; phylum Streptophyta; class Pinopsida; order Pinales; family Pinaceae; genus Pinus; species Pinus albicaulis. The sequence goes on along the minus strand of CM076584.1, from coordinate 1,333,326,419 downwards.
TCCTATTTCTCATAATATCCCAACAAGGATGGAAAACATCACGAATAGTTTAATCATTCCTATATCTTATGAACACACTAAATATAATCTCAAATATTTATTTTTATTTACTGGGATTTTTCATGACGATTTCATAGTTTCTTTTATTTGAACTTTTGCAAATTACTTTAATTTTCATTCTAGCAACGAAATTCTCTTAGTATTGGTTGTAGTGTGATATTTTATTTTTATTCTACAAACTATAATTAAAGAAGTAGGAATAGATCTAAATAAGGTTTGTATCATTTCTTGGAATTTCTTGTGCTACACCTCTAATCTTCCGTAGCCTCAAGTTGACAGTTAATTATTGAAGGAGTTCACTGAATTACAATTTCGGCACCCAACGCTTAATTCAAAAAATAATATTTGTTAAACATTTAGGAGGGGGCATGCTATCATACATCTCTCTGTTTATCTTGGAAAAAAAAAGAAACCTTGACATGATTTTAATGATGAGTCTTTTATTTTGTCTCAATACACGATAAATGGTGGTGACATAAACAACGTCTATAGCTTTAAGAAGGTTATACTCTTTGACACACACACATATTATTGCATAAGGCCACCAATTATGTTTTTTGAAACTTATTTTTTACATGTTAAATGGTTTATATACAATATGATATCTTGTTTATTTTTATTGAGTCTTAAATTTAATACTACCTGTAGCTTTTTGTCATAATAATTAGTATTGACATTTGATTTTTTATTTTTTAATTTTAGATAGTGTATATATAAAAATTTTATAAACATTGTTACCTTATACCATTGTTAATGTAATTGTATAAATCCTTTTACTTTATTATTTATTAAAAATATATTTGTATTCTATTTTATTTGTTAGTTTATATTAAGTGTGAGCATGTATTGTAGTCTTCATGACATTGCACTGCACAACACTGTTTATATTTAATTTCTCATTGACATACAACATGTACATATTTTTGTGCTCTGTAATCCTAGATTCCTTGTGTGCATTCATGATCTTTACATTGAGACCTCAAATGTCTATGCAATAATGTTTCAAGCTCTAGTATCCTCTCTCAAGGAGAAACAAAGGACAAAACCAGAATCTAGTTTCATCAAAAAATCATAGGTCCACTCGAAAATCTATTGAATCACTGTTCTAAGATATCCATGAAAAAACTAGTTATTCTTATTGTTTGTTACCATGAAACATGCATTTTGGTAGCAAGGTTTTGGTTCGTTGTGAGCGATTTGAAATGAAATTCGTGATATGGTTAGAAATTTTTAGGGTTTGGGAAATTCTATATTTTTGTAGCTTCTTCCTCGATATAAGAGCATTGGAGAGAAATTAGAGGCTCTTCAAGAGGCGGAAAAAAACTAATTCCTAGTTGAAGTATGAAAATTTGGAGTTGATATCATGGGTTAGTTGGGTTTATATTTTTCCTATGTTCATGCATTTTTACATGTCTTCATATATTTTCATGTGTATCTATTGTGTTCTTACATCCCTTATATCCACATTTCTAACATCAATAATAGGCATATCATCAAAATGTATCTAGGTTATCCATTCAACATGGAAGTAGAAAGCAATCTAGAGCTAGTGTCTTCTCAAAAAGTCATAGGTCACTAGGTTGAATGGAAAGACATTTAAAATAATGTGAGAAAAATAAATCTCGCTACCTCTTCATGTTTTGAGTTACGAAACACAATACTATTATTTTAAAAAGTGCGCAACAAGAAAATTAAAACATGGGCTTATCATAATCATACTAAATCATTCAAATATAAAATACCATACCTTATATAACCAACCTAGATTTGGATTTACCCGGCACAAGGAGGGATCAAATCTCTTTTCACTCTAAAATGATTTTGCATATTTTTATGTAATTTGACCTTGTAAAAATGTTTTATTAATAATTATAATTTTTTTTTGTAAGCTTGGTAGTACCTTTCTTTTCATTCATTCATCAAAGAAATTTGCAATCATATGATATTAAATGGCCTCAACCTTCCTGAAGGAAACCAGGTTTATTGGCCACCGAACAACATTATAATCTATCCAAAACCTTAATAGTTTAAGTCTGTTTATCCAAGACTTATAGGCCATAAAATACGTGACCTATATACACTTAAGACTACCAAATTAAATGTTATATGTCTAGACATCTGAAAAAAACAAAAATATTAACAAGTCATCCCAGTAGCTAATCATGAGACGATTCTACTAGAGGATGGTCTTTTTCACTTGACCCTCAAATTTCAAATCTATGCAGATACTGAAGTGGAAATTTAATTTGATCAAGGAGGACATGTTGGTGATGTAGTTCTCTCTTTGTGGATTGAATTTCTTTTTTGATATCTTTGAGGTTCAGCTTGACCTTTGGATGTCCCTCAACTTCCTGCATTGGAGAGATGGATTTCGCCATAATACACTTCATAAGCCAATAGAGATGGATTGACTGCTTAAACATGGTAAGCTAACCTCGGGTATTCCTGGGGCTAGAAACCAAGGGTGTCCAATCCTCAACAAGGGGCTATATTGCTGCTTTTGAGTTTAATTATGTCTCTCAAGAATAAATCAAGGTTTTCACCTTTATCAGAGTCCCTTGTTAGGGACCTATATTACTAGTGTAGTCCCGTATTGTTGTTAGTGCAACCCCCTTATTGTTATTGTTGTAACCTTGTAGTCCTCATATTGTTATTATTGATCCCCATAATAGCCCACTATTTTTATTGTTGTGCCCTTACATTATTATTGTTAGGTCGACTAGGATTATATTGTGACCCCATGGACTCCTATATATAGAAAGGAGGTTTTTTCATTTGTGTCATCCAAGAAATTTTCATTTATGTAATGTAAAGGAGTTTTCCTCCTCGAAAAGGCTGAATTAGAAGTCATTGATCTCTATTTTCTTCTATTTCGTGAGTTGGTTTCATAACATTTTGTATGAGAGATTTGAATTCTAGGGTTTTGTTGCTTCAAATATGTGATCATGGAATTTTCGCTATAACTTTGTTTCTACGAAGGATTAAAATCTATAAAAAAACCCATTTTCAAAAAAATGCTAGGAACTTCATGTAAAATTTTTAGATTTTAGTGGGAAATATTTTTGTGTATATGATCTGTCGAAGTTATGTTTTTTGCAGGCTCCAGAAATTTATCTTGAATATGTGACCTTGGGAAAATCAACATAACTCTCTCTCTGAGCATTAGATTGGAATTCTGTAAAAGGTGGTTGAAATCACATGGAATCTAGTTTCCTTTGTATCAATTTTAGAGTTGAAGGAGGTGTTGGTGTCTCGTGATTTGGAAGATTTGTATACCAAATGACAAGGAAACATGGAACCAATATTTGGAGCCCTAGGACATAGCCTTCCTGGAATCAAAGAGGGATATCTCTATTTGTTTGCAAAGGATATGAACTTGTTTACTTTGTATGGTTGATTTATGTTATTTGTTAAGTACAAGGTTTGTTTGATTGTTTTGGTTGGGTATAATGATCAAGAAGCATAGGTAGAATTAGGAAATATCTAGGTCATTGGGCAATGGAGTCTAATGGAAGTCATGATAAGTTCATCAATAGATTGGGGAGCATCATAGGGTGAATCTAACTAGGCCAATGGATTTTCAAGTTGTAGGGGTTATGAGATGGACATCAATTGTAAGAATGAAAAGTAGGGTAAAGGGAAATTAAGAATCCTTTATTATATTTAATTCTCAACAATGGGACTTAAATAACACAAAAAATGAAAAGGCAATAAATAAACAGGGCAAACCATAAATTCTACAATCCACACTTCAGTAAATAATAATTCAAGACAAACTTTTCCAATAAAATATAGAATGCGAGAAACTTATTTAACTTCTAGTGTTTTCACCTTCAAGGACAAAAAACACTTAAGACACACATATAACTGTAATCAGAGAAGAGGGAAATCATAAACATCCTTGATTACAGTTATGAAGATCTCTAAAACAATTAGTTAATAAAGTACAAATGGTGTGACTGAAACAAAACCTCCTTGGCAGACTTAAAAGAATGGTACTTTAGAGAGAGACTTCAAAAACAGTGTTTAAGTGGCAACAAGTAAGTAGGAAAAACCATAAATCATGCTTGATACCAACTGTATTTAACTATTTATGAAATAAAATGGCATAGGGGATCCAAAGAGAAATGAATAATTCTCTAAAATGTCCTAGCAGAAGAAAACATTAAGGCAGTGAAGAATAAACAGAACTAAGGTGATTTTAGAAGACATTTCTTAGCCTAAAACTTTTATTCTACTGCAACACAGAAAGGTGGAAGCATAATAAACCAGGAAATAACAATAATAGATTATAAGCACTTCACCAAAAACCAAGCTCAGGGATCTAGTGATCTAGCCTCCTCCATCAACAAACAAATCAGGGCATCCACAAGTTCCAAGACTTTAATTTCTTTTCAACTTCCAAGGTACTATGTATTACATCAAAGAGCCATCAAATGCCAACAAGATAATGAGTTCAGATGCAGTATCTATGGTACAAATGACAAGGTGAAGTTAATCTAGGGTTTGAGTGTCATTTATTACAGAGTTAATGAATTCCTAACCTTGAAAACCATGGAAGGCTTTAAGGTAGGAATATCTGCAAATATTTCTCTGAATAATAACTTCTATCTTAACTCCTAAGGAAAAATAGGTGAAATGTTTGACTTTAAGGCCTTTTCATAACTGTTATAATAAATTTTTAATAGATAAAAATATCTCTAACTCAGCCTAATAACTGCTTAGTGCTTTATTGAAGGAAACAAAGCACTAGGTGGCAAAAATATCTTTTGTGGAGAGTAACTGCCATAGGCTGAGTCATTCGAATTTGTCTTGGGTTAATATGTCATTTGTTTTACCTTTAATTTCTGTCTTTAAGCTTTCATTATCTACCTTTTATCATTTTTTCCCTCAATCTGTTTGATCTCTGTTTTGTTTATTTAATTATTTATTTTATTTCTTTTGATCCTTTTTCCTTTCGGGCTAATCCTTTGATTTAGCTTCTAAACTGTGATTAGCCCTCTAACCTTTCTGTTCTCTTCCTTTCACTGTTTCTTCAATTTCTTATGTTTTCTATGTGTAGGGGTAGCCTTTCTTCATGGCTGAAGGGTTTAATTTCCATTGATGATCATATTTCGTCATTGATTCACCCTGATAGGGCCTCTAATCTTCAGTTTAAATCTAGATAAAAACCCCTACATCATCACCCAGGGCTTCATCTATCATTTTCAGACTGGGGGAGGGCATGGTGGACCTTTTGCGCCATTAAAACCTGCACAAACACAAAACATTAGTCTTTAAAACTTGCAGGGGTAGGCTTGACTGCATTTTCGAGGTTTCGGGGTGGTCGGAAGGTGTTTTGCAGAGGAGGAGAGGGGGCAGGGGCAAGGTTTTAGAGATGGAACTGGGAGGAATTCAAACGGAGGTGGGAAGAAATTTGAATTTGACGTAGAGGTGAAAAGTGGTTTTGATAAACTAGAGTGGTTTATCGTGTGGGTAGAAGGAAGTAAGTGGTTTAGGGTGATGGGTGCGCGATACCACTAGGCGATCGATGCATGGAAGGCGGAAACTGCCCATTTCGCGTGGGTCACAAAATGCTAACCCAATCATGACTTTTTATGTGATATGAATTTTGAGCCATTTGATCTTGGGTTTCGAGATCAATGGTGCGAAATGACTCAGGGGAGTGGCGAACTGGTGATGGGAGTACAGTGGAATACAAGTGTCACAAACTGAATGGGTGTGGGGTATAGTGGAAGGTAGCACCTAGGTGCGAGGTGACGTGGCAGATATTTGTTGTGTAGCGCAGTGTTTGTTTACATATGGGGGAGGAAAGCGACAGTCATTGGATCGGGATAATGGATCCCTGATCAATGGTGGACATGGTTTAGTCAAGGCGTAGTGTTTTTCAAAAGAAAACAGGGCCCAGTCTAACATATTAAATGGTTTGGGGGCTTGTATATAAGGTTTGGGGGTTTATAAAGTGAAAAGGGTAGATTTTTATTTAAATGAGGAAGGGCTAAAAATAAGTGGAGGCCAAGGTCTTATGCATGAAAGGAGCTGGGGTTTAAGAAGAGAGGGGCTTAAGGCCTAATTTATACAAAGAGCGGGATTTTATAATAAAATAGGGTTTTACAGTAAAATTAAAGGACCCGATAGGTTAAAGTTTAGCTTTAAACAATGTAAAAAGGGAACTTTTTACATTGTTTTAATATGTCAAAGGAAAAATGATAAATGAATGGGTTTATGGGGGTTTTTGAGGAAAAGGGAAAAATGGGTTTTTAGAGGAAGAAGGTCTTGAATGAGAATGAGGTGAGGTGATGAAATGAGACAAACAGACCAAATGAGAAAAATCATTTTTGCAGCAATGGGGTAGATATTTTAGGAAGTAGAGAGAGGAAAAGATAGTGAAAATTGTTTAACTTAGGATAATGAAGGTAGTCAGATTTCTAGAACTCAGAATATTTCTCAAATATTGTTTCTAGAAATCTAGGATCACAATTTAGTCATCTTTTAAGATTAGAAAAAATTACTGATGACTAACAGTGGCTCCACTTGGGGATGGCAGCTCCTTTTTGGAGGTGTCGAGAACTTTTAGTTTATCAAATATTTGAGTTTTTCCAAACCAGTTCCTTACCCATTGGGAAAATTTTCGCTTCTTTTCACTTGTTGATATTCCCTTTAAAGTGACAATCTTTAACAATCCTACTTGTTCTAACATTTTTTCTTCTTTGAGTGCACTTGAACTGAAAAAATCTTGACATTTTTATTTTATAAAACATAAATAAACTATCTACTTCTACCCTTATTGCTTCAAAGAGTTCATATTAAACTAGTGAACTCTTTTATTCTCTACCTAGTCTATTTGATTGCCAAGTTTAAGCTGTTTGGCAATCTTGATTCTCTAAAATATTGACCTGAAATTTAAAGCATGGTTCAAACCAGGATTCTGAAATTTGACTTACCATGGTTGTGGCATTGGAACAAGCTTCACACAAACATTATTTTGCATAAAAGTAAAATAGAAAGATAATGGCTGTAATTTATCATTTGAAAATGCATCCTTATCTTTCTCTTTGGTTCTGTTTTGAGCATGTGGAACTAGTATCATACATTCCCTAATCTATCTTTTTTGATAAGCCAAGCTTGAATAATTTTGACAACCATTGTTTTTACTAACTTATCAACTTAAATTTAAGGCATTTTCATCCATGATTAGGCTAGATGACTGAACAAGATATTCTTTTTGAATCAGTAGTGGCATTTAGACTTGCACACTTTCAAAAACACTGTTTTTTGGGTATGGGGCTATACCTCTTTTGAATCTTGCCTCTTTTTCTTTCTTTCATTGTTTTTTAATTTTTTTGTAACTTTCTCATGAAATGTTTATGTACAATGAATGAAAGCTTGAAACTAGGACTCTTGACAGAAATAGTGTTTGAGCATACTGCCATTGATATGACCTCCAAAAAACTCTACTCCATTCATCCCTTATAAAAATAAATAATTATGACCCCTAATTGAATGAATGATATAAGTTCCTTTCCATAAATTCTCAAATTTTCCATGTTTACCGTTGTCTTCCCTTCTAGAATCCAATTTTAAAACTGTGTCTTCAATTTGGAAATTATTAGCTTTAGTTCTTCTGTCAAAGATCTTCTTGATGTTGTCTTGTACTTATGTTCTTTTATAAACTTCCTCTCTTGACTGTTGTAAATGAATAATTTGATTCAGCCTTCTCTACATGTCATTTTATTCTGATTGCACTTCTTGGAGAAGTTTCATGACTGGAAGTCCCAAAGATGTTTGGAATACTACATCCATGCCATATACCAATTGATAGGGAGACATATTGATGGATTTCTTGGTGGTCAGTCTATCAGCCCATAAAGCATGAACTAGCTTACTATGCCATGATTTATGATTTTGTTGTAGTAGTCTTTTAATAATGTTGATCAGGCTTTTGTTGGAGGATTCAGAAAGTCCATTTCCCTTAGGGTAGTAAGTTGTGGAGTGCCCCAATGTGATATGATATTTATAGCAGAAATCAACCGTTGTTTTGGATTTGAAGGTAGCATCATTGCCTATAATGATCTTTCTAGGACAACCAAATCTAGATAACATGTTGGTCTCAAAGAATTTGATAATGACTGAGTCAGTGGCATTTATAGAAGGGATAGCCTCTATCCACTTGGTAAAATAATCTCTGGAGGTAAGGATCCACTTATGTTGGGCAGATGAGGTTGGGTGAATTTCTCCAATAAATTCTAAACCTCATTCTCGAAAGGGAGCCTCAATACTGATGGGATGCAAAGGTAAAGGTAGAAGTTTTCTCTTGCCATCAAAAATTTGACACTTATGGCAAGTCATGACTAGTTTTTGGGTATCAAGAAAAAGGGTGGGCCAATAGTAACGAGCTCTAAGAATCTTGTTTGATGTTGTTTCCCAGTAAAGCTGGCCTCCACATTCTCCCTCATGTAGTTCATGCATGATTGTTCTTGCATCATTCTTAAGAAAACATTTAAGAAATATGCCAACATCATTTTTCCAATATAACATTCCATCTAAAATGCAGTAATTTAAATCTTTCTTTTTTAAGAATCTATCTTTAGTCTTTGACAAAGAAGGAGGGGTATTGAGATAAAGAAGCATATATATGATATCATCATACCAAGATGATTTCAGAAATATTTCTTCAATAAATGGAGCTGTGAATTCTTCCTATTCTTCTAAAAAATCAACCATATTCATATCTAATGCTTAGAAATTTGATTCTGCCATGATTTTTGGTAATATTTGTCCTTTAATCAACTTGGTAGGTCTAATTTCTAAATCATATTCTAGAATAATATCAATCCATTTCCCCCTTTTTCCATCAGGGTATTGATTTACAATGTCCTTGATGACTGTATGTGGGACAAAACCAATGATATGTGAGTGTAAAATGTAGACTCAAAAATATTTCAATGCTTTTATCAAGGCTAAGGCTTGTTTCTCCATGATGTTATATTTGAGTGGAGCATATCTTAAGGCTCTAATGAAGAAGGATATTGGTTTTTCTTGGCCCATGTTATTATTTTGCAACAACACTGCAGCAATGGTGTGGTCTGATGCAAATGAAAAAATGTAGAAATCCTTGGTGAAATCAGGACTAATGAGAATTGGTGTTTGAGTGAGAGCTTGTTTCACTAGTTCAAATGATTGTTTGGATTTTAAGGTCAATTTAACTCATGTTTCCTTTTTGAGCATGTTTGTTATATTTCTCAAAATTTTAGCAATGTTAGGGATGAACCTTCTCAAAAATTTGATCTTCCCAATGAAAGATTGCAATTCTTTGAGGTTTGTAGGATGGCTGATTTTTAATATGCCTTCAATCCTTTTCGGATCTACTTTGATTCCTTCTTCGGAGATTATGTGGCCTAGGATTTTTCCTTCTTGGAGACCAAAGAGTGTTTTCTTGGGATTCAAAGATAAGCCATATTTCCTACATTTCTCAAAAACTTTTCTCAAATAGACTAAGTGTTCTTTATCAGTTTTGAAGAAAACAATAATGTTATCAAGCTAAATGATTATGAAATAGCCTATATATTTTGAAAAAGCTATGTCCATGGGCCTTTGGAAGTTGTCCCCTGCATTCATCAAACCAAATGGCATTTTAACATACATGAATGTACCCCAAGGTGTGGTGAAAGTAGTTTTTTGTTGATCACTTGGGAGTACTAGCACTTGGTTGTAGCTTGAAAAACCATCCAAGATTGATATTCTTTTAGATCCAATAACTTTTTGGAGTATGTGATCCATATTAGGTAAGGGATAATTATCTTTCAAGGAGGCTTTGTTTAGGTTTCTAAAGTCAATGAAAATCCTAATTTCCCCGGTCTTCTTCCTAACAGATACAAGATTGGAAACCCATTGTGAGTATCTAAGGGGAACTATGATCCCAACATCATACATATTTTTGATCTCGTTCTCAACTAAAGGTAAAAAAATAGGGTTTATCCTTCTTAGTTTTTGTCTGAAAGGTTTCTTATTTTCCTTAAGAGGAATTTTGTGTTGAATAATGCTGGTATCATATGATTTCAGATATTTGTATCCCCATGCTAACACATCTCCAAACTCTTTGAAAAGTTCAATATATTCCTATTTGATATGAGTAGGAAGAGTGCTAGATAACATGATCATTTTGGGTTCATCTATGTTGCTTATGTTATGTTATTCTACATTAGTTTCTGTAGGTTCCATATTTTGTTTTTTAGCTACATATTTGAGGTCAAAAAACTCTTCTAATGGTGTAAGGCCTCTTGGTATTGAATCATCTTTGCATTGGAAAACCTCAAGGTATTTTTCGTCTAATTTGTCAAGTAATTTTGCCATATAAAGATGTTCAAATTGGTTTATATCAACAGTAGAGGACAACTCTATTTTAGGAACTTGTTTTTCATCCAAACAATCTTTTTTATGGCTTGAGCTAGGAGTTGGTATAGCAAAATTATTCACAGATTGCAGAAAATCATCAATGCGTTTATCTCCCTCAAACACTTACCAATAGTTTTCATTGTCAGGGACTGTAGCCCTATTGTTTACTTTGATAGTGAATAGTTCATTTACATGGGGTACTTGATAATTGCTAGCAGCAAAGGCAAGCTCATTTTCAAGGTTATTTTGAGCTCTAGGGATGAAAGAGAGTTCATATTTTTCAAAAGTTTTCTGGAGATATAGGGCAACATTCCTATATTCTCTTAATATTGGGTTCTTAGCTGAATACTCCCCTTTTATTTGCCTAATAATCAGCTCTGAATCTCCTTGGAATGATATTTTCTTGGCTACTAAATCTTTGAGCAAATGTAGGCCAAGAAGTAGAGCTTCATATTCTGCAATGTTATTATTGCATTGGAAATAAAGTTGGTGTTCAAGTATTCTTCTGTTATTTATCATCTCATGCTTTATTACCAATCAGAGAGTTTCCCTTTTCATGTTAAAAATCTTGATGCTAAAGGAAATCCTAAGTCTGTGATCTTTTGGTCTACCATCACTCATAATTCCCATGATTCTCCTCATTCCTATAATGAGTTTATTGATCTATTTGTACACCCAGCAAACACCTTGTTGACAGGAGTCTCTCCTCCTAGGCTCAGTAATGAAATCAAGAAAATTCTTCAGCTCTCAAAACAATACCGAATAGGTGACTGGTACCTATACCAAAATCACACAGAAATCAAAGTTTATGGGTGTGATTTATGCCCATTCAAGTTGCCCAAGTATGTCCCAATGAGACTCTTTGCATTAGAATATTTCAGGTAGATTATCAACTCAGATATAGTACATTTTTTTAATGCAAAGAAAAAGGCTCAACTCAGGATTAAAATCCAGCTAGGTCCCTTTGTTTGTAACTCTAGAGATGCTGGTAAGGAAGTTGAAAAGATATTAGAAGATTATCTTAAATTACAAAAAAGTTTCTATTGGGTACCTTATGACCCAAGTAGATTTATTTGTGATAGAAGAACAAAAAATAAACTATCACCATACGTTCATCAAAGAATCCCAGAAATTGAACAGTATGCCAACATGGATGAATGGATGGAAGGGACATTGGTAGAACAGGAGAGTGAGCAGGTCAATGTTGAAAATATAATGAAAGACCTGGAAAAAATAATTGACCTAGACTCTTTTGGACAGGTACAGATACCAGGTATTGGTTCTTCTTCTGCAGGGAATTCTCGACAAAATCTACAGGAAATCAGTGCATTGGCTATAGTAGCATCCAAAGGAAAAGAGAAAGAGGTTGATATACAGGTTACAGAGAAATTTACAATGATAGAAAAACCTCAGACTTCTAAAGGATAGGATCAAGTGCAAATTTCCCCTACTCAGACCAATGTAGTAGAAGTATCAATCTTACAGACTCCTCTGAATGTAGAAAAGGGAAAAAAGAGAGATGTTGAAGCAGCTACTCCTATCAGTGGATATTCTGAACAACAAGATGCTAAAAGACAAAAATTGAACCCTCTTCCAGAAATGGAATTTGTTCATGAAATCCTTGATAGTCGAGAGGAAGAACAATTGGGTAGTCAAAAAACAGGTGCAAATAGTGGGACATCGACTACTCTATAGAGAAAAGAGCTGGAAAAGCAGCAAAGTGCAGAAGTGTCATCTTTCAAAACACCAGTGAAAGATGCCAGGGACATTAAAATAACTTTCATAAATATCAAGGCCAGAAATGATCCTCTCAGACTTCAAATTTACAATCAGTGTTTGAAAATGGCCCCTAAGAATCAGCAAAGGTTGATGTCAGCTTTTGACAACCAACAGGGAAAAATGCTAATGAGTCACTTCAAACCCAAAGTGCAGCAACCTCAGACAGCTGCAGATTACATTAGGACTAATTTTGAAGTATTAGCAAAGGATATTCATCCTTTAGATCAAATTGAGCTGCATAAACAGACAGGTGAGATGATTTATTCTACTCTGACTGATAAATCAATGATGACCCAGAAACTGCAGGATTCTTTGAATGCTCAATTAAGCCTTGAAAAAGCCTCTTCTCAGGCTAAATACAATGGGATTAAAACTTTTGAGGAAATTATCATTGGATTGGGACATAACCCCAAATATGTTAAGGGAATAGAAGCAATAATCAAGAATAAAGATGATGATATTGTAGCTTTGAGAAAACAACTAAAGCTACCAGCCTCAAGACATCCTCAGACAGCTGAAATTATAAAACAAAATTCTGAAGAAGAATTAATGGATTTTCTCTTAAAACTGAATGAGAAACTTTATGAAACAGAGAAAGAGCTTGAAAAGGAATTGAAAGATAAGCAGCCTAGTGTTGCAGCATCTACACCAGAGGTAATTACAGGTACTACAACAACAGGTCAACCAACAGAATTGCCACAGGTGCATACTTCCAATTTGAGTCTAGAAGAATTAACAAAGTCAATGGATGAAATGAAACTCCAAATGATAGAGCTACAAAGAACAAAGATGCAACTCACCAGTTTGGAACAAAAATATGACCTCTCAAAAATGAGTGTTGTAGATAAAACAAGAGAGGTCAACAGATTAGAAAATTTGGTCCATAAACTAGAAAAGGATCTCACATTGGAGAAACCTTTAAAATAAATAAATGAAATTCTTTGGGACAACATCATCCAATCAATAAAAGATGTTTGGCCCTCAATTCAGATAATGCAGGAACAGAATGATTTAGTCAAATTGGCTATAGAAGAAGTCCTAAGAGCAAGTGAAGAATTGGGAAACATGCCTGATGAAGCCAAAGAACTTATCCATTTTCTAAATAATCAGAACAAGTATCAACTTGAAGAATTTGGCATTCAAGACAGGATAGGAACAATTTTGGAAATAAAGAGAGTTTTTACCAAAAGAACTCTGATGCAAAATTTGGAACGAAGATGCTCAGACATGCAAGAAGAAATCACTGCCTTCAGAAAAAGATTTGATATTTTGTTGAATAAAGGATTTCTTAGTCCTTTTGTTTCAGAAGATAAATTGATGGACCTCGAAAGTTATGTTGAGAAATTGGACAAGCATGCTGACACTCAAGCCAGTGCCTCAACTAGTTCATCAACAGCAGCGTTGCCTACAGGAAAAAATCTTCATGATAGATTGGAAATTTTTTTATTATCTTGAGCATGAAGTAAAACATTTGTTTCTTGTTCAACCTACTTTGTTTAGGTATACAGAGATTGATGAAACTCTCAGAAATATGCAAAGGACCAGAATTCCAGAAGATAAATGGTGGGAAGAACTGCTAGAACTTTTGTAAATATTATCCTTACTTGAATTTTTTATTATGTACTACAATATGTCATAGTAAGAAGGATAAAAGGATGAATAAAGGTCAAATTGTATCAGAGCAGTCAAAGAGTATCAGTTAAACAGAGCAGCCAGCACAGGATTACTGAAGATGACAACAATGAGCCAAAGCATAGGGCCTACCTCCAGCACATTCTCAAAAGAAGGAAACATCAAAACATCAGTTATCATTTTTTCTTATCTACGAGACCATCTGTCTCTATTTTATTGTAATTTACTTATGAGTCATCCTAGATAATATCTCAAGTTGTTATGAGATATTTTTTGTAACTTTTTGTATAAATACTGCCTTAATCAGAGTATTTGGGGTGGATTTTTTTAGACTCTGTTGTAACATTGACTATTTGGAATAAAGTGCTATTGGAGAAATTTTGTGTGGCTAAGATGGATGATGAATTGAAGTGAAATACTTTTTACAGGATTCATGTGTCAGACTACGGATCAATAAGTCATCTTCCTCTTGTGTTTTAAAGTCTTTATATTTGTTTATTATATCATTGTGTTTCATTTCTAAATGATTAATGAAAAGGAGTAAATCAGAAAGTACTTAAGTGTAATCTGATTTTAATCATTGTTATTCTAAATGTTTTCTTCTAAACTGGTTTAAGAAAGGAATTCTTAATTGCTCCTGTTTTTCTAGTTTTAAGAATTTTGGTTATTTAATAAATAATACTTAATTTCTCTTTGTTAATAATCACTCAATTTTCCCTCTTATGAATGTGTTGAAAGATTCTTAATTGCCTTTCATCCGTTTGAAATCCATTTCATTCATCTAAGATTTATAATTGTTCTTTGTTTGATTATCTTGTCTCGTAAAACCATCTTTTTTCTAGAAACTTAATCCAGTGAAGCCATCTTTTTGACTCCATAGCCCAATGGCCTAAACTACTCAATCTTGCCCTCAGCTATCGAATTCCACCACCTAAATTCAAACAAAACCCCTGGAATTTATAACTAGCCTAATATCTTCTAAAACGAAGCTAAATTTTATAGAGGGAGCCCTCTCTGGGTACAGATTGGCTAGATTTTGTACCTAAAAGATTGGTTTGTGGTTACCTCAGACCCCTTTCCTCTTCCAATAACTTCAAGGAAAATCTGAGTGATAACACACCGAGTTCTAGGACACCCTAATATTTTTTTATAAATAGAAGATTTTTTCCATTCATTTGTCACCTTTCATTTGCATTAGATCACTCTAGATCTATACTCTTGGTCTGACTTTGAGCCATTATCATTTTCACATTCTCTATTATTTTCTTTGTGAGCTCCCTTTGAGTTCTATGTTTGTCTAGTTTTTCTACACCAACAAAAGAGAGAAATTTTAGATCTGAAATGCTGAGGACTTTCAAGAACCCATCCCATTGAGGAGAATTGGAAACACCTTTCTTGTTTTCCTTTCAGGTGCCCCTTTAATATAAAAATTCTTTCAAATATATTGTTCTTGTCTTATCTATTGGATGCATGGAGAAACATTTCATTTTCACTGCTTAATGTCTTTTTATGCATAGATCTGGATTTGTGTAGTTTTATTTGGATCAACTAACTGCGGATTTAAAGATATTGGCAGCCATAACTGATGTTATGGATATTTGTTATGCATAGCTAAAGTAGTATTTTTCCGACGAAAGATTCATACTAATAATTACCATATATTTCATATGAGATTCCCTATAAAGCCTTCTTATCTAGTTGAATACTAGAATGGTAGCATAAGACATGTCCATTTGAAGACTTCCCCGAAGTTTAGCTCCCCATGATCTAGATAGAAGCATGCCATACTTTGGGGGAATGTCAGTAACAACTATGTCCATAAATAGACACTTAGCAGGATTTTGTGTCAAATTGACACATAAATCCTTGATTAGACCTAAACATTTGACTCTGCTTGAATCAAAGGAATACAGGTCTTTGTAAGGTTTAGTAATTTCTAGGCCTAATATCTCCATCACCATTTTTGGAATGAGGTTGTGAGAGGTGCCAGATTCTAGCATGGCATTATGTAAGATTTTATCAAGTATATTTAGGCTGACATAGAATGGAGGGATGACTACTTCTTGGTATTTTCCTTCTACTTCAGGACCAAACAACAATTCTGGTTTATCATCTGTCAAGTTTAAAGTATTAGTATCATTTCCTATATTCAAAGCTTTCAAAACTTGATTTTTATGTACATCCTGGGTTACTATTTCAGCTAAGGGTATGCTAATTTTGATCTTGGAAATTTCTCCCTCAAGGCTGAAAGGGACTAGTGTTTTTGACATATTTACATCTGATTTCTCAAATATAGTCTTTTCAGCAATTCTGTTTTGCCAAATTTTATTGGGACTGTTATTTTGGATAGATTTCTCAGGGCCATTAGTAGAAGTACTAGGGCCACTTGGGTTAACACTTGGCTGACTGGTTTTGCCTTTGTTTAGATTGATTTTTCTAGCCACAGTGTTAGAACTATTTGTTGTCTTTGTAGGAATTTTTTCTGAGGTATTCCTAATAGTAGTTTCTGTGTTTTTATTCTTGGAGGTCTCTTGGTTATTTTTTCTTGTAAGATAATATTGTCTGTGGACCTCCATTATAGCATTTCCAAACCCCAATTGGTAATCTTTAGAATCCTCATGATTGTTTTCAGTTTTTTCTGAGGAGAATAATCCTTGTTCTTCTTCAGTGAAAAAATCATCACCCTCACTGTCAGACCCTATCAAATTCACATGATTTTATTCCAACCTTTCTATCTCCCTTTCTTCTTCTTCATTTACATATTTTTCTTTGAAAGGAGGCCTAATTTGTTGGTCATTATCTCTTTGTCTATTTTGAATAGGGTCTCTTTTGAAAATTGGATTTCTATTTCTATTTTGGGGATTCCCTTGGTTCTCTCTAGGAGGTACTCTATCAGTTAATTTTATCTTCTCCAAAATTCTTTCCATTACCCTTACTAAGTTATCAATTTTGGCATCAGATGATGAGGTTAAGGCCAATGTTTCATCCTTGTATGTAAATCTTTTTTTATTTATTTAAACCTAGCTCTTTTCTCAATCAAATTTTCTTCCACACTTATAGCTCACCTCTGCATATATTCTAAAGTCAAGGGGTCACTTTCTCTTAGTTGATAGGCCATGTTTGGGTCAAATCCCTCTGGAAATTTTGCTAAAGCTAAGCCTAGTGGAGGTTTCATGTTTGGGGGAAGTGCATTGTAAAAACTATTGAATCTAGTGCAGTAATCTTGGACACTTTCCCCAACATTTCTTTTAAGGTTTCTATATTCTGAAAGGATTTGGAGAGGGTTCTTTTTAACTTCCCATTTGTTTATGAATGTTTGGTATAAATAAGGGAGATCATTTATGCTATTAGGATTTAAGCTTTTAAACCATTTTTTGGCTTCTCCTCCTAAACTTTGGGAAAATATTCTCATCTTAATGGTCTCTTCTTGTATTTCCATGTAATCAAAGGCATCATCCATTTTATCTACATGTTTTTGGGCAGTAGTAGATTCAGTTCCAGTGAAATGGGGAATTCTGGATTGATAATAATTTGGTAAAGGAACCAGAGGTTGTGGTAATACTAATGGATCATACCATGTTGCCATGATAGGAGTAAATGGAAGATTTATAAGAGGTGGGTTTGTGGAATCAAAAGTGGGATGAATTGGAGTGCTTTGAAGAATGGAAGTATGGATAGGTGTGGTGGAAGTACTTGGACCAACAATTATGAGTAGATTTGTTATGGAAGGAGTTAAAGTGCTGGAGAAGCTGAAAATCAGGAGGAGTGGAAGGAGATGCTTCTTTACTAAAACTTTGCTACAAATATGTGGGCTCAAGGTTAGATTGGTCAATATCACTATGTGACTTTGTTCTAAACATATTATTTGAATGGCACAAGTCAAAGTGAGGATATTTCAAGGATGTAAGGTTTTCAGGAACAAATCTTGTTCTTTGGATAGTCCTATAAGTAGTTAAATTTCTAGCTATAGAAGTTTGCCCCAAAATATTTTCTGGATCATCAACTATAGTAGGAGGATTAGGGTATGGATGAGATCTGGTATTGATCCTATGTGAAGCCATCTTTCAAACTCAAAATTTGGAGAGGCAGAAAGTTTTAGATTTGTTTTCAGAAGGTTGACCTCTCACAATGTTTATTAAACTTCTAAAATATGGGACTAGACTTCTAACTTATTTAGGACTGATTTGATACAATATTAAGGGAATCTAAAAGAACTAGTGAAGTAATATGCCTATTGGGGCTAGTGGAGTCACCAGGTGGAAATTTTTAGCTATTTTGAAGGTAAATGTGTATGGTCCACCACCAATAATTGACAAAAAACCAATCTAGGAATGTTTTCTTGGGGTTTTCTGAGTTTATTTTCTGTAGTCCTAAGGTTTGTAAGATTATTCTACACCTGAATCATCATTTAGCTAAGATGGTGAAAGAAACAAAGTCTACTCTATGGCCATCAACTGAGTTTTCTATGATTGATAATGGTTTTTGGAGTCTTAAGGTGTACTTAAATTCTCATTGACTTAGAAGTTCCCATCGTGATCGCCAGAATGTTGGAGTGGTGATGAGGTGGCAGATAAACCACCACATACTATCATTCAAGGGTATCTAAATATTTTAAGGAATATTTAAGCATGAAAATACTCAGAAGGTCCCACCGTGATTGCCAGAATGTTGGTGTCCTGTGATTTGGCAGATTGGTATACCAAATGATAAGGCAACATGGAACCAGTCTTTGGAGCCCTAGGAGCTAGCCTTCCTGGAATCAGAGAGGGATCTCTCTATTTGTTTTCAAGGGATATGAAATTGTTTTCTTTGTATGGTTGATTTTAGGCTAGTTATTAAGTACAAGGTTTGTTTGATTGTTTTGGTTGGGTATAATGACCAAGAAGCATAGGTAGAATGAGAAAATATCTAGGTCATTGGGAAATGGAGTCTAATGGAAGTCATCATAAGTTCATCAATAGATCGGGGAACATCATAGGGTAAATCTAACTTGGCCAGTGGATTTTCAAGTTTTAGGGGTTATGAGATGGACATCAATTGTAAGAATGAAAAGTACGGTAAAGGGACATTAAGAATCCTTTACCATATGTAATTCTCAAAAAAGGGACTTAAATATCATAAAACATGAAGAGGAAATCAATAGACAAGGCAAACCATAAATTCTACAATCCACACTTCAGTAAATAATAATTCAAGACAAACTTTCCAATGAAATATAGAAGGAGAGAAACTCATTTAACTTCTATTAATTTCACCTTCAAGGATAGAAAACACTTAAGACACACATATAACTATAATCAAAGAAGAGGGAACTCCTAAAAATCCTTGATTATAGTTATGAAGATCTCTAAAAAAATTAGTTAAGCAAGTACAAAGGGTATGATCGAAACAAACCTCCTTGGCAGACTTAAAAGAATGGTACTTTAGAGAGAGAGTTCAAAAATAGTGTTTTAGTGGCAACAAGTAAGCAGGGAAAACCATAAATCATGATTGATACCAACTGTATTTAACTATTTATGAAATAAACAAACTTAGGGGATCCAGAGAGCAATTAAGAATTCTCTAAAATGTCCTAGAAGATGAAAACATTAAGGTAGTGAGGAATAAACTGAACTAAGGTGCTTTTAGAAGACATTTCTTAGCCTGAAAATTTTATTCTACTGCAACATAGAAAGGTGGAAACATAATAAAATAGGAAATAACAATAACATATTAGAAGCACTTAACCAACAACCAAGCTTAGAGATCCAGTGATCTAACCTCCTCCATCAACAAACAAATCAGGGCATCCACAACTTCCAAGACTTCAATTCCTTTTCAACTTCTAAGATACTATGTATTACTTCAAAGAGTCATCAAATGGCAACAAGATAATGAGTTCAGATGTAGTATTTAAGCTGCAAATGAGGAGGTGAAGTTAATCTAGGGTTTGTGTGTCATTTATTATAGAGTTAGTGAATTCCTAACCTTGAAAACCATGCAAAACGTTAAGGTAGGAATATCTGCAGATATTTCTCTGAATAATAACTTCTATCTTAACTCCTATGGAAAAGTAGGTGATATGTTTGACTTTACGGCCTTTTCATAATCGTTACAATAAATTTTTGACAGACAAAGATATCTCTAACTTGGCCTAATAACTTCTTAGTGCTTTATTGAAGGAAAAAAAGCACTAGATGACAAAAATATCTTTTGAGGAGAGTAACTACCATAGGCTGAGTCATTCGAATTTGTCTTCGGTTAATATGCCCTTTGTTTTACCTTTAATTTATGTCTTTAAGCTTTGACTCTTTGCCTTTTATCATTTTTTCCTTCAATCTATTTGATCTCTGCTTTGTTTATTTAATTATTTATTTTATTCCTTTTGATCCTTTTTCCTTTCGGGCTAATCCTTTGATTTATCTTCTGGACTATGATTAGCCCTTTAACCTTTCTGTTCTCTTCCTTTCATTGTGTCTTCAATTTATTGTGTTGTCTGTGTGTAAGGGTGGCATTTTTTTGTGGCTGAAGGGTTGAATATCCATTGATGATCATATTTCGTCATTGATTCACCCGAACAGGGCCTCTGATCTTCTCTTTAAATCTAGATGAAAACACTTGGATCATCACCCAGGGCTTCATCTGTCATTTTTAGACTAGGGGAGGGCATGGTGGACCTTTTCCGCCATTAAAACCTGCACAAACACAAACCATTAGTATTTAAAACCTAAAGGAGTAGGCTTGACTTCATTTTCAGGGTTTCGAGGTGGTTGAAAGGAATTTTTCAGAGGAGGAGAGGGTGCAGGGGCAAGGTTCTGGAGATGGAACCAGGAGGAATTCAAATAGAGGTGGGAAGAACTTTGAATTTGGCGTAGAGGTGAAAAGTGGTTTTGATAAACCGGAGTGGTTTATCATGCGGGTAGAAGGTGGTAAGTGGTTTAGGGTGATGGTCACGGGATACCATTAGGCGATGGATGTGTGGAAGGTGGAAACTGCCCATTTCCCATGGGTCGCAAAACACTAACCCAATCGCGATTTTTTATGCGATATGAATTTTGGGCTATTGGATCTTGGGTTTAGAGATCAATGGTGTGTAATGACTCAAGAGAGCAGCGAATAGGTGATGGGAGTAGAGTGGAAAATAGGTGTAACAAATTGAATGGGTGCGGGGTATAGTGGAAGGCAGGGCCTGGGCGCGAGGTGAGGTGGTGGATATTTGTCATGTAGCAGAAGGTTATAATAATGCAGGGTTTGTTTACATATGGGGGAGGAAATCGACAGCTGTTGGATTAGGATAATGGATCCCCGATAAACGGTGGAGATGGTTTAGTCAGGGCACGGGGTTTTTCAAAAGAAAAAGGGGCCCAGTCTAACATATTCAATGTTTTCGGGGTTTATAAAGTGAAAAGGTTAGATTTTTATTTAAATGAGGAAGGGCTAAAAACTAGCAGAGGACAAGGTCTTATGTGTGAAATGAGCTGGGGTTTATGAAGAGAGGGGCTTAAGGCCAGATTTATACAAAGAGCAAGTTTTTTTAATAAAACGGGGTTTTTCAATAAAATTAAAGGACCCGATAGGTTAAATTTTATCTTTAAATAATGTAAAAAGGGAACTTTTTACATTGTTTTAATATGTCAAAGGAAAAATGATGAATGAAGGCGTTTATGGGGGTTTTTGAGGAAAAGGGAAAATTGGGTTTTTAGAGGAATAGGGTCATGAATGAGAATGAGGTGAGATGATGCAATGAGGCAAACAGACCAAATGAGAAAAATCCTTTTTGTAGCAGTGGGGTAGATATTTTAGGAAGTAGAGAGAGGAAAAGATAGTGAAAATAGTTTAACTGAGGATAATGAAGGCAATGAGATTTCTAGAACTCACAATATTTCTCAAATCTTGTTTCTAGAAATCTAGGATCACAATTTAGTCATATTTTGAGATCAACAAAAATTATTGATGACTAACAGGAGGAAACAATGAGAATTCTTTAGTTGTTGAGCTGAGTATGCAGTGTTGTTCAGCACAAGGCATTCCTGCTTAGGGATTCCTTCTCCTTCATTGACTGATCTCTTGGAGGGGTTATGTTCTTAATTTCCCACATCTAGGCCAGATACCAAGCATCCTCCTTCAGCCATAGCATTATTTCTGCAGATAATAGTGTTGTGTTTCAGGGTGTTGTAGTGGGAGACTTACAACACTAGCTCTTGAGCTTATCTTCCAGAGGAGGGAGCTCCCCTTTCTTTGTAATATCTATACAGGAGGTTCTAGAGCACATTCCACATCTTGGAATAAGGCCAAATCAGTTCCCATCCATTGCAGTGCAGTTTACTAAAGAAACTGTGTCATTTTCCAGAGTTTTGCAGCAACAGGGTTTGAACCCTTGCTCGTGAGCTTGTTCCTTGGAGAAAGGGACAACCCTTCTCCCGAAAAGATCTGTACCTCAATCTTCTTCTTTCATCTGTACATTCCATCATATTCATTCAGTGTTGTAGTATAACTACATTTTTCATATCCATATCTGCAGATCTACATTTTTATACATTGTATTCTCATGAACCCCTTGCTGGGGTACCCTTGTTTTGTATAAAAAGAAAGGAATATCCATTTTCTCATCCATTGATGCATTGTATACTCTAGATCTATTTTGTCTCATAATTTTCTGCATAAACCCTCATAAAAATAACGATGTTCTTTCTTCAATAATTTCTGCATCAGATAAGCTATGGGGTTTAGGCTTATTTGAGGCATATTGACTTGGGGAGATCTGTTTATATTGGCTACAGTGATTTGTTTCACCTCTAATTTTGCATGTGAGTTGTATATGATGTATTCTAAGGGATCCAAGTCCCATTCCTCATAGTTATAGTGTTATTTTCTGAAGACAACTGTTTTATACCCTATATTATTGCATTTCCCCACTTGGGAAGGAGGATATAGGCCATATACTTGTTGAGGTTCTTTAATCTACTGGTGAGATGTTATTTTACGTATAATCAGGTGATATACAGTTACATTATCATGAATTTCTGAAGCTCCAACTTTGGAATATCTTAAGATATTCCATTTGTTGTAGAAAATCCATGTTTTGGGATATTACAGTGGTATTAGAGCTGCCATCTTGGCTTAGCCTGTGGATTTTAGATCCAATTAAAAGATAATAAGAAGAGGAGAAAAAATCGATGGAGAGGATGAGATTACTCTCATCCATTTTTCAGATCTAAGAAGAGCCTCTCCAAGGATGTTCAATCGATGGAAGAAGAAAGGTGCAATGAAATTCCAAGAGGGTTTCAAGAAGGAAAAAGTTGTAGTGAGACCCCTAGAAGGTTTCAATAGTAAGAATAAGACCCATGCACTTATTTTTCTCATAGAGGGAGTGGAGATCAGGAAGACCACTTAGAACATGAGATCTTGAGTGGGTATTCGGCAAAATACAAGTGCCAACCTAAGGCTTGCAAAGAGACCCTAGATTTTCCTTAGTTTATTCAACTAAGAGAAGGAAGAAGACCATGCAGTAAGAGAATGATAAGAGGCAATAGATTCCCATTGTCTACATTTTATGGATCACTCAAGTGTGCAACAAAGAGTTGGGTGATGAAACTAGAGGCATTTTTCCTACTATATCCAATAGTGGAAAAAGAGGTTGTGGAGATCTCAGCGCTACACTTGGAGGGAAAGGAAAGCTCTTGGTGGATTAGAAATGTAAGTCATGCCATAATACCTACTTTTTCTGATTTCACTCATCAGATAATCAAAATATTTGGCAGTAGAAGATCAGAGGAGGAGGACTTCTCTTCTCCACTTGAGGAGCCTTGTACCGGCACTGTCACAATCATGGAGGGGCATCCAATTGTAGCAGTAGTTGGATCAACCAACACATTGAAGAGAGGAAATTTTGCAGCAATACAAGAGGTTTCCAAGACTCACCATGGTATGCATGTATTTCCATTTCCGATCATTTCAAAAAATCTTATGGGAAACCTTGGAAATTTGACCTCACATGGTCCAGGATCAAAACACATTACTGTGATGGAGCAGCAAGCTTGCACAACACTATTCAACTTGGGATTTATCCAAGACAGGATGAACACTCATTCCTTTTCACCTTTATTGAGTTGCATGCAGCATAATGGTTTAGGGTGCAAGATGGGGAGAGGCATGATGAATGTTGAATCACTTCCCATTGGTGTTTGGTTTTCATCACTCTTGGATTCTTTTGGATTCAAGAGATGGATTGATGAGAGGTATTTTCTGAAACATCTCCAAGGGGTTACATCTCAACTTCCCATGAGGTCTAAGGAGGAATACTTTCTTTGGGAGATTGGTAGTCTTCATTGGGAAGATGCCAAAGGAGAGAATGATTGGGGGCATCCACACTTGGATGAATGGAGGTGGATGGAGAGAAAGAGGTTGGTGAGCCACTTGCAGATCTATGACACAGGGCAGCAAGAAGTAAAGCTGCATTGGCTGCTCTTGAGAGAGATTTTCCATCTTCGGTCATAATCCTTGTCAAGGAGTATATGGTGGATGGAGGCATGGCATGGCACCCATATGATAGAACAACAGAAAACTTGTTTATATAGGGCATCGTACAAGACAACCATCATGATCTTGTTCTATGGCTTGTATGAGGGAGTGATGAGGGAGAAGCAAGAGTTTTTTTTGATGTGGTTACACTTGAGAGAGTATGGGCAGAAATTTTCTCATACTTTTCATGATATTTCCAAAGAGAATGGAGGCACATTCCAGGTGCAAGGAGGCTACCCTTTCGCATTGGAGGATTATTAGAGGCTTCCATGTAAGAAGAAGATGTTCTCACATAGCAGCATAATGGTGGATGGATTTGGCATATGGAATGCCAAAAGGAGAAGTCATGCAGTGACAAAAGCCTTGTTACTAAGGCCTACAACGCTGTCACTTGAGAGCATGTTTCTATTGATGGAGTGTTCCAAAGGGAGTATGCACCCTCTCTTCTTGCAGATTTTTATGAGGAGATTCTCATGAGAGGACTCACACATCGACCTCACCCTCAGCTCACACATGATGCATGGTAAGAAATACATTTATGTTCTTGTTGGTTACTCTATTAAGTATTTATATTGTCTCACCATATGTAAACAGTGCATTGCTCCATAAGAGAGCAAGATTATTTATGGGTTTCATGGTCACTTTAGGGCCAAATTTTGTGATGATGATAACCCATATCTACATGAATTTGGGAAAGTGTTTTATTGTTTTGATTTTATATAGGTGATCTATATTTCTACTTAATACTTCTTAGTAGATGAAATAACATGCCACTTGATGCTCTAAATCAACAGCTGAAAATACTGCGTTGTATCCACCAGAGAGACCATGTGTATCATCCAAACTTACACATAACCTTCATCCATTTTCTGATTTGGATGCCATATGGTGATGATGTGCCATTCATCTTGTACGGAATGGTTTGTGTTGGCATGGCTCATTATTTTGGAGGAAGGGTCCTTGGAGACTTAATCTTCTTCCTGCCATTGGAGGGAAAACATGTTGCATCCCAAGATCAGCATGCCCTCTACACTTATCATAAGTGGACAGGAGGTAAGCATGGGATAGGCTCGCTTGCCTATCATGTTCATTTATTTAGCCCACCTACACTTCAGGAGCCAAAGGTCGAGGAGATTCTTCATGAGTTCCAATGTTGGAGGGTGACTCATTTCATATGGATGATAGCTTGGGGATGAGGATTTCCCATGCATTTCATACTCCATGCCTTGAGAGAACCTCTGGACAACACATAGATGCCTCATTGAGTATGCTACTTCTGCATGATGATAGCCATTTGGGGTGTACACCAAATGCTAATTTGTTTACTTGGGAGAGGCACTATGAGGATTCATTGTTGAGACAACATCTTATTCCTTGGGAGAGCTCATCATATGGGGATGCTACCAGAGGAGGAAGGAAGACTTTCCAATTCTGTCCTTGTATTTGCTTGAGGACAAGC
Organism: Pinus albicaulis; assembly: GCA_034641835.2. NCBI lineage: Eukaryota > Viridiplantae > Streptophyta > Pinopsida > Pinales > Pinaceae > Pinus > Pinus albicaulis. The sequence continues at coordinate 1,333,300,594 of CM076584.1, read as the reverse complement.
AACATTTCGGGAGGGGAGGACTGTAATATTCCTAAAATTAGCATGCAGCTAATAGGAATATTAGATTTTGATTTTTGCACCTAGTAGATGAATAAATGGGGAAAAGTACCCATATTCAACTTTTATTGACATAAAATCCCTCTTGGTGTTGTTAGCCATCCATAATTTTGACATATTCAAAGATGGCTAAAAAATATCTTTTTAGCCTTCAAGAAACAAATTTTAGAAAATCTGTGAGTTCTTAAAGTATTTTCATGCCCCTTATCCTTTAAAATATCCATCTCATTGATATCTTCATTCAATAGCCCTGCTGATTCATAAAGAAAACTGCCTTTAAACTCATAATCCTCATCATTTCTCCATTTCAAAATGTGTCCTTCATTTCCCACCATTTTTCCCTCATTTTGACCTCATTTACCCTTCATTCCCCATCAAATCCCCTTTAAACCTAATGAAATCCCTTTATTCTGGTTTAAAACCCCTTTTTAATCCTATTAGAATCCCTCAAAACCCTTAAAAAAACTCATTTTTTGGCCTTTTTCGCCCCTTTTAAGACACCGGGCCTTAAGCCCCTTTCGCTTAAGCCCTAGCCCCTTTTTCGTCATGCAATTGCACCCTATGACTAAGCGTTAAGCCCATCAGCTATCGGCCATCGCAGTTCCTCATTTCCTCTTTCCCCTTTTATTTTCTTCCATCGATGGCCGATCCCCGGAGTAAATATACGTCGTTGATCTCGTTTTAGATCGGACGGTCCACACTCCATCACAAACCGCAAAGGGTCGTGCCCGCACTCCTTTTCATCGCCGATGGCTGATCTCTCGAGCCAATCTCCACCATTGATCCTGTTTAATATCTGATGGTCCTCGCTCCATCGGCGCATTGCACTTTGGCGATTCCCATTCCCATTTCCATCCTCCACCGATGAAATATCCACCGTTGATATCCCCCATATCGAATGGTCAGCGCTTCATTGCACATCGCATTAGGCTTCACCCTTTCCCTTTTGCCTTCCCCTCTCCACCGATGATCATCACAGGCCGATGGAATCCTAGCCATTGATCTCTCCCAAATCTTACGGTCCTCGCTTCATCACATTTTCGCAATCGCTCCCTCCACATTTCCTCCTCTCGTCAATCTAGATCTCCGATGTGTGCGACCTCGATTCAATCATAGGCATCCATTTTCCTGATCCAACAGCTCCCATTTATCCTCACCTTTTAACTCCACCCAAACAATTTTCACCGTGCGCATTGAACATTTCCCTCTGCGACAAAATAGCTAATGCAAGCACTGGGTCCCACCTATTTCCCACCCAGACATGTTTTCTCCCTTCACATTTGATCTCAGCCGTCAATCTCCCAGATCTAATGGTCCAGAACTATTTTCACACCCATCCCCACAAAACTTTCCCACCATGTATCTTTCATGCATAACGGGCGGTTTTGATAGGACACGTTTCGTCCTCCAACCTATATTGCGTTCCCCCAGCCCATTACCGCTTACCACCTTCTGGCCATGTGAAAACCATCTACATTTTTCCAAAAAACTACCTATCCAATGTTCCACACCAAACTCAGTTTTGAACCCGGGTTTTCATGGTTTTTCACCATGGGGCCCTTTTCCGCTGCATCCACCGCCTCTGCATGCTCTTCTACCCCTCACCGAGCCTTCTGAAGCAGTTTTACCATATAATGCAGGTTTTTTATGACAATTTTGTTGTTTGTTGCATGTTTAATGGCAACCCCGAGCCCAAAGGGCCATTCCACAATCAAATTTAGTAAATGAGGCCTCAAGATGACGATCTGAGGGTCTGTAAGCAAAGAAAAAGGGAATCAAGGGTTTAATTCCATGGATTAATCAATGTCTCATGAACATTGATTAGGTTTAATTAAACCTTCCGGTGCAGCAAAAGAAGACACATGTGCAAGAAAAATAAGACAGTGGTTAAGGCTTAAATGAAGATTAAAGGTTAAAAATCACAGATGAACAGAAGTTTAAAGAAGTCCGAGAAGTGTTATATACAACATGATGAATTAAGAAAGCCAAAAGCTAAATCAGGCCTTAAGCACAGTTTATTGCTTAGATAAAGAAGGCTTAGGCTAAAGCAGCCTCAAACACATCAACATAGAGCAGTTATTCAATCAAAAATATCAACTCACTCCTTTGGCCAATTCTTATCTGTAACTACAAACAAGCAGTTATTTCACAAAAGAATATATTTTAAACTATCAGAAAAATTAATGTAAAGATGAGGATAAAGCCTTAAAGTCAATATTTTCACCTATCTTTATCTCAGAAATTAAGAAAAAGTTATTGAATAGAGAAGTAGTTGTAGATATTCTTACCTTATGCCTTACGTGGTTTTCAAGGCTAGGAATGCATTTACTCTGTAATTAATAACATTTTGAACCCTAGAAGTGTTTCACCTTCTCATTTGCAGTATAAATACTGCATTGGAACTCATTGTAAACGTTGGATTTTGATGACTGATGTTGGAATAACACATAGTCCTTTGAATCTCTTGAAGAGAAATTGATGTCCTGGAACTCATGCATGATCTGATTTGCCAGTTGATGGAGAAGGATTGTTTGTAGGATCCATAGGCTTGGTTGATGGTGAAGCTTTCTTTTGTTTATTTTTTCTAGTTTTCGATTATGTTTTCCATCTTGCTATGTTGCAGTAGGACAAAGAATTTAGATTAAGAAATGTTTTCTAATGGCACCTTAAATATGTTTGTCCTTCACAGCCTTAAGGTTTTCTTCTGCTAAGATACATTAGAGAAATCATTTATTTCTCTCTAACAAGTTATTATCTTGTCTGTTTCTTGAATAAATTAGATCAGTTAGCATCAATTATGATTCATGGTTAGCCCTGCATATTGTTTCCACTGAAATATTCCGTTCTTGGAAACATCTCTTTAAAGAAGCTTTGTCTAGGTTTGTCAAAGAAGTCTATTTAAAATCATGTTGTTTGCCTTTACTTAGATAAATTTGTTCTAAGGAAAACTTATAGCTGTAACTTTGGATGTTGGATTTTATCTCCTTCTATGGTTATAGTTACTTGTGTATCTTAAATTTTTTTCTTCTCTAGATGATAAAAGCTCTGAAAGTTGGATAGGTTTCTTACCTTTCTAAGTTTCTATCTGAATGTGTCTTGGTTAATTATCTGTTTTCACTCTGAAATCAAATGGATTAGGTTATTCTTATGTCTTTGATTCTCTTGCTATTCTTATCAATTTTCTAACTCCCTCAGTTTACAAGTATATAAAGTATTCGGTTTCATCCCTTTATTAGTTTGTTATTCTCAATATTTATGTCCATTTCATAAATCCTTCATAACCTTAAAAGATCCATCAACCAAGTAAACTTTCCTTGCAAATTCTCTCAAACACCATTGACGAACTTATCTGGACCTTGTTAGACTCCATTGCCCAATGACTTAACAATATTCTATGTTTCCTATCTCAAATCTATCAAAGTATCATACCCAACCAAAAAACAATCAAAATACCTTGCACTTAACATCTAACCTAAAATCAACCCTAATCAGTAAACAAGACATATCTTTGCACACATTGAGATATCCCTCTTTGAATCCAGGAAGGCTAGGTCCTTGGATTCCAAAGATTGGTTTGATGTTACCCTTGTCAATTTGTATCTCTGTCAATCTAGAAAATTATGAGGAGCTAACATAATGGTGATCAAGGTGGGAATTCTGAGTACATAATAGTCCAACAAGCTCTTATAGACTCATTAGTCCTTCAACAACTATAGAAACTCAGAAAACACCCAAAAAAAAAATCATATTGGCCTTCATAATAAACATTGATGGTGGACCATAGAATATTTTACCTCCAAAATAGCTAAAAAATTCCACCTGGCAACTCACTTGGCCTCCAGTAGGCCGATTACTTCACTAGTCCTTGTAGACTCCCTTGGGAATGCATTGAGCAAACCTAATCATACCGTTGGTGGATAGCAAAGTTCAAATCTTCCACCTGGTAGCTCCACAATACTCTATAGACCTAATGACTCCACTGATAGAAGACTCTGAGAAATTTTAAAAGATTCAGTCAAGTTTCATAGAAAAGTTTTGTTATGAGCTGGTAGAGATTGAATGTGAGGACCTTCGAAAGGTTATCCTTCTTAGCTCAAAATTCAATGCTAAACCTGAGATTAAGAAAAATTTCCTAGATTTGGTGATTGAAAGATATGAAACTGAAATTGAAATGTTGAATTCACAAGATTAGCCATAACAATTCAGGGACCCCAGAGCGTTTTTGGAAAGTCTCCCTCCCCCAAAGCAAGAAGAAATTTCACTGCCTTTTGATGTGTAGGAAAAGGATGATTGTGCTTTCAAGAGGTACACTGAAGATGCAATGATTAAAGCCGTTAAGGATGCAGATAGCCTGCCAGTCATGGAAGGCCTAAAAGAAAAAATTTGCCATCATGTTTTTGTTGATTCGTGGTAGATTATATGGAGGCCCTGATTGGCTCAAGTTCCCAAGAATTGATCCTTTGCAAGAGCCAGATACATCAGGAGTGGTCACCACTGGTGGTGGCCTTGGTTTTGAAGACCCACATTCAAAGTACCCTGTGGTTATCTCTGACAAGCAGTCAGATTTTTTACCCTTTTTTGTTACTTCTCAACTGGTTGCACTGGCACTATTGTATCATATAAAACAACAGAAATTTCCAAGTTAGATTAGGGTAGGTAGGAATGTCAATAAAGCTCAACCTGTGAGCATTTAGTTAGTTTTTTGTTTTTTCTTTGAAACAAAAAAGAAAAAATACAAAAACAATAGAAAAAAGGGAAAAGAAGGCAGATATAAAAGAAGAAAGGTACAACCCCATACCAAAAAAGAAAAGAAAATCTGAAAGTGTGCAAGCTTAAATGCCACTACTAGAAGAAAACACTGTTATTTGGTCATATAGCCTAATCATGACTAGATAGATTTAAATTTACTCCTGATAGGTTAGTGAAGAAGATTTTCCAAACTATTTAATCTTGGATTATTAGTAGAATAGATTAGGATAGAAGAAATAATGGTTCAAACATGCTCAAAATCTAAACCAAGGAAAAGAAAGAAAAATATGGCTCTAAATAGATCAAAACTTGAGCCAAAAATAATAGAAGGATGTTTATAATTTTCAGATCTTAAGACTTCACAATTCTGTTTTATTTTTCTTGCCATGCCCCTTATCCTTCAAAATATCCATCTCACTGATATCTTCATTCAATAGCCCTGCTAATCCATAAAGAAAACTACCTTCAAACTCATAATCCTCTTCATTTCTCCATTTCAAAATGTGTCCTTCATTGCCCCCCATTTTCCCCTCATTTATCCCTCATTTACCCTTCCTTCCCCATCAAATCCCCTTTAAAGCTATTGAAATCCATTTATTCTAGTTTAAAACCCCTTTTTTATCCTACCAGAACCCCTCAAAACCCTCAAAAAAACTCATTTTTTGGCCTTTTTCGCTCCTTTTCAAACATCAGGCCTTAAGCCCCTTTCTCTTAAGCCCTAGCCCCTTTTCCGCCATGCGACCGCACCCTACGACCAAGCGCTAAGCCCATCGGCTGTTGGCCATCGCAGTTCCCCGTTTCCTCTTTCCCCTTGTATTTTCTTCCACTGATGTCTGATCCCCCGAGAAAATCTTTTTTGTTGATATCGTTTTAGATTGGAGGGTCCGCGCTCCATCCCAAACCGCAAAGGGTCACACCCGCACTCCTTTTCTCTTCCGATGGTCGATCTCCCGAGCTAATCTCCACCGTTGATCCTATTTAAGATCTAACGGTCCTCACTCCATTGGTGCATCGCACTTTGGTGATTCCCATTCCCACTTCCATCCTCCACCAATGAAATGTCCATCGTTGATCTCCCCCAGTTCAGACGGTCCACGCTTCATCACACATCACATCGGGATTTTCCCTTTCCCTTCCGCCTTCCTCTCTCCGCCGGTGATCATCGCCCACCGATGGGATCCTAGCCGTTGATCTCTCCCAGATCTTACGGTCCTCGCTTCATCGCATTTTTGAAATCGCTCCCTCCACATTTCCTTCTCTCGTCTATCTAGATCTCCGATGTGCACGACCCTGATTCAATCATAGCCATCCATTTCCCCAATCCAACGGCTCCCATTGATCCTCAAATTTTAACTCCACCCAACCAATTTTCAGCCCGTGCATTGAAAATTTCACTCCGTGACAAAGTAGCTGACGCCAGCACTGGGTCCCACCTATTTCCCACCCACACATCTTTTCTCCCTTCGAATTTGATCTTACCCATCGATCTCCCAGATCTGACAGTCTAGAACTATTTTTGCACCCATCCTTGTCAAACCTTCCTACCATGCATCTTGCACGTGGAATGGGTGGTTTTGATAGGACACATGTCGTCCTCCAACCCGTATCGTGTTCCCCCAGCCCATTACCGCTTACCACCTTCTGGCCATGCGAAAACCACCTACGTTTTTCCGCAAAACCACCTATCGAATGTTCCACACCAAACTAAGTTTTGAACCCTGGTTTTCATGGTTTTTCGCCATGAGGCCCTTTTCCACTGTATCAACCACCTCTACACGCTCTTCTACCCCTCGTCAAGCCCTTTGAAGCAGTTTTACCATATAATGCAGGTTTTTTATGATATGTTTGTTGTTTTTTGCAGGTTTAATGATGGCCTCGAGCCCAAATGGCCATTCCACAATCAAATTTAGTAACTAAGGCCTTAGGATGACGATTGAAGGGTCTGTAAGCAAAGAAAAAGGGAATCAAGGGTTTAATTCCATGGATTAATCAATGTCTCATGAACATTGATTAGGTTTAATGAAACCTTTCGGCGCAGCAACAAAAGACACCTATGCAAGAAAATAAGACAGTTGTTAAGGCTTAAATGAAGATTAAAGGTTAAAAATCATAGATGAACAAAAGTTTAAAGAAGTCTAAAAAGTGTTAAATACACCATGATGAATTAAGAAGGCCAAAAGCTAAATCAAGCCTGAAGCACAGTTTATTGCTTAGATCAAGAAGGCTTAGGCTAAAGCAGCCTCGAACACAACAACACAGAGAATTTATTCAATTAGAAATATCCACTGAATCCTTTGGCCAATTCTTATCTGTAAATATAAACAAGCAGTTATTTCACAAAAGAATATATTTTAAACTGTCATAACAGTTAATGTAAAGATGAGGAGAAAGCCTTAAAGTCAATATTTTCACCAATCTTTATCTCAGAAATTGAGACAAAGTGTTAAATACAACATGATGAATTAAGAAGGCCAAAAGCTAAATCAAGCCTTAAGTGCAGTTTATTGCTTAGATCAAGAAGGCTTAGGCTAAAGCAGCCTTGAACACATCAACACAAAGAAGTTATTCAATCAGAAATATGCATTGACTCCTTTGGAAAATTCTTATCTGTAAATACAAACAAGTAGTTATTTCACAAAAGAATATATTTTAAACTGTCATAACAGTTAATGTAAAGATGAGGATAAAGCCTTAAAGTCAATATTTTCACCAATATTTATCTCAGAAATTAAGACAAAGTTACTAAATAGAGAAGTAGCTGTAGATATTCTTACCTTATGCCCTGCGTGTTTTTCAAGGCTAGGAATGCATTTACTCTATAATTAATAACATTTTGAACCCTACAAGAGTTTCACCTCCTCATTTGCAGCATAAATAATGTATTGGAACTCATTGTAAACGTTGGATTTTGATGACTGATGCTAGAATAATACATAGTCCTTTGAATCTCTTGAAGGTAAATTGATGTCTTCGAACTCATGCATGATCTGATTTGCTGGTTGATGGAGAAGGATTTTTTGCAGGATCCATAGGCTTGGTTGATGGTGAAGTTTTCTTTTGTTTAGGTTTTCTAGTTTTCCATTATGTTGTCCATCTTTCTATGTTTCAATAGGACAAAGAATGTAGATTAAGAAATGTTTTCTAATGGCACCTTAAATATGTTTGTCCTTCACTTCCTTAATGTTTTCTTCTACTAAGATACATTAGAGAAATCATTTATTGCTCTCTAACAAGTTCTTAGCTCATCCATTTCTTGAATAAATTAGATTAGTTAGCATCAATTATGATTCATGGTTAGCCCTGCATATTGTTGCCACTGAAATATTCCGTTCTTGGAATCATCTCTTTAAAGAAGCTTTGTCTAGGTTTGTCAAAGAAGTATGTTTAAAATCATGCTCTTTGCCTTTACTTAACTAAATTTGTTTTAAGGAAACATTATAGCTGAAACTTTGGATGTTAGAGTTTTATCTCCTTCTATGGTTATAGTTACTTGTGTATCTTAAATGTTTTCTACTCTAGATGATACAAGATCTGAAAGTTGGATAAGTTTCTTACCTTTCTAATTTTTTATCTGAATGTTTGTCTTGGTTAATTATCTATTTTCAGTCTGAAATCAAATGGAATAGGTTTTTATTATGCCTTTTATTCTCTTGTTGTTCTTATCAATTTTCTAACTCCCTCAGTTTACAAGTATATAAAAGATTCAGTTTCAGCCCTTTATTAGTTTTTTATTCTCAATATTTATGTCCATTTCATAAATCTTTCATAACCTTAAAAGATCCACCAACCAAGTAAAGTTTCCCTACATATGCTCTTAAACACCATTGACAAACTTATCTGGAGCTTGTTAGACTCCATTTCCCAATGACTTGACAATCTTCCATGTTTCCTATCTAAAATCTATCAAAGTATCATACCCAACCAAAAAAAATTCAAAATACCTTGCACTTAACATCTGGCCTAAAATAAACCCTAATCAGTAAACAAGACATATCTTTGCACACATTGAGATATCCCTCTCTGAATCTAGGAAGGCTAGGTCCTTGGATTCCAAAGCTTGGTTTGATGTTACCCTTGTCAATTTGTATCTCAATCAATCTAGCAAATTATGAGGAGCTAACAGGTGTGAAAAGGCGATTACTTGGTGGCTAGATTTTGCACTTCCCATGTGTGAACAGGAAAATAATCATGTTGATTAAGTCAATTTGACCAAGTCAACAACGTAGCATGGAGGAGAAATCTTGGAAGAGCTACAATGTAGTTTTGGAGGGAAAGGATTCACATGGTGATGGAAACCCTAATAGGTTGGACATAAGGTGAGGAGGCTCAAAAACATTATAAGGAGGAAGATAGCAGACTTTTAGGATTATCTTATGGATTATTATTTTTGGTCTAATTAGAATAATGAGCATTCTTCAGTTGTTGAGCTGAGTATGCAGTGCTGTTCAGCACAAGGCATTCCTTCTTAGGTATTCATTCTCCTTCATTGAGTGATATCTTGGAGGGGTTCTATTCTTGATTTCCCACATCTGGGCTTGATACAAAGCATCCTCCTTCAGCCATAATGTTATTTATGCAGAGAATAGTGCTGTGTTGCAGGGTGTTGCAGTGGGAGACTTACAACACCAGCTCTTGAGCTTATCTTCCAGAGGAGGGAGATCCCCTTTCTTTGCAAGATCTGTATAGGAGGTTTCGGGGCACATTTCACATCTTGGCATAAGGCCAAATTAGTTACCATCCACTACAATGTAGTTTACTGAAGAAACTGCGTCATTTTCCAGAGTGCTGTAGCAGCAGGGTTTGAACCCTTTCTTGTGAACTTCTTCCTTGGAGAAAGGGCCAACCCTTCTCTCGGAAAGCTCTGTACCTCATTCTTCTTTTGTCATTTGTAAATTCCAGCCGTATTCATTTATTTCTGTAGTATAACTACATTTTTCAGATCCAAATCTGCATATCTTCATTTTTATACATCGTATTGTCATGAACCCCTTGCCGGGTTACCCTTGTTTTGTATAAAAAGAAAGGAATCTCCATTTTCTTAGCCATTGATGCATTGTATAATCCAGATCTAATTTTTCTTATCATTTTCTACATAAACCCTCATAAAAATAATGTTTTTCTTTCTTCATTACCTTCTGCATGAGATAGGCTATGGGGTTTGGGCTTATTTGAGGCATATTGACTTGGGGAGATCTGTTTATATTAGCTAGAGTGATTTGTTTCACCTCTAATCATGCATTTGAGTTGTATATGATGTATTATAAGGGATCCAAGTCCCATTCCTCATATTTATAGCGTTATTCTCTAAAGACAATTGTTTTATGCCCTATATTGCTGCAATTCCCCACTCGGGAAGGAGGATATAGGCCAAATACTTGTTGAGGTTCTTTTAACTGCTGGTGAGATTTTATTTTACATCAAATGAGCTAATATATAGTTCCATGCTCATTAATTTCTTAAGCTCCAACTTTGGAATATCTTAAGATATTCCATTTGTTGTAGAAAATCCCTGTTTTGGGATATTACAATGACTTAGTGAGCTTGGATTTCCTTGGAATTCTGAAGAGTTTGCACAATTATCAAGACTCTATCACTGGGTGGGAGAAATTTTCGGATTGGGAGTGACTTTGGTTAGATATAGTGCAAGAGGAGATTAGGCAGAGTACGAGGGATGGCTCTATATCAAAGCATGATGATGAAGAGGATTATGCTTTCACTACCAAAGTGAGGAAAGGAAAGGGGAATAAATCCTATCCAAAATCTAAGCCTAAAGCCAAGAAGCTATATTTTTCCAAGGCAAAGTGTTTTCACTGTCACGAATATGGGCATCTCGCCACTAACTACCAACAAAAAAAGAAGAACAAGAAGGATTTTGGAGCTGTAGCTGGTGAGGCCCTTGCCTCGCTATTTGAACTTGATCTCTGCTTGATTGCATGCTTGGTTTCAAGTGCAATGGGATCAGTGTTTTATCTTTATAGTGGTGCTTCCTTCCACATGACAGGAGGTAAGGAGCTTTTCAGCGACTTGGAGGAGAAATATCTCCAAATGCATATAGAGATGGGTGACGATGGGTGATATAGTGCGACCGACATTGGTACCATTATCTTTGAGAGGGAGTCAGGAAAACTGTTTTTGTTGAAATATGTTATGCATGTTCCAAGTTTAAAGAAGAACTTGGTCTTAGTTGCGATGTTGGAGGACAGAGGTTATGATGTTGTTTGAAGTGATGGAAAAGCTTTCCTGCGACATAAAACAATGGGTCAAACCAAGAGGATAGGGATTCGAGTTAAGAATATCTGCAAGCTATATGAATATGGCTACACTGCAATGGTGGGAAAAGAAGAAGTGGTAAGTCGAGATGAGGGTGAATTATGGCAAAGGAGATTGGGCCATCTTCACCATGACACCTTGAAGATTTTGCAATAGATTTCTATTGGAATTCCCAAGGGTACACTTGTACAGATAGATCAGTGCAAGGGATGTACTAAGGGTAAGTTTGTGAAGACCACCTTTCATTAAAAGGAGAACCATGCTTTGGGGATCATGGACATAATTCACACAGACGTGTGTGGACCATTATCAGTTGCTTCAAAAAAAAAAAACACGGGTATTATGTTATTTTTGTTGATGAATATTCTCATAGATGCTAGGTCTTATTCATGTAGAAGAAGGATCAAACATTCTCAAAGTTTTGTGAGTTTAAAGCAATGGTGGAGAAAGAGTCGGGGAAGTAAGTGAAGGCTTTGTAGGGTGATAATGGTGGTGAATATATCTCGAACCAATTCAAAGACTTATGTAGCAAAGAAGAAATTCAAAGAGAACTCATAGCACCTCATAACCCTGAGCAAAATGGGGTCGTGAAGAGGAAGAACAAAACAATTTTTGGTTCTGCACGGGCTATGCTGCATGATCAGGGCCTACCAATGCACTTGTGGGTGGAAGCATGCAACACTACGGTTTATGTGAAAAACCATTGTCCTAATAGATTACTTAGCATGAGTACACATGAAGAAGCTTTTACTAGTAAGAAGCCAAATGTTTCACATTTAAATATTTTTGGCTCATCTATTTATGCTAATGTGACCAAGAAATCTAGGAAGAAGTTGGAGCCGATTGCAGAAGTTGGGATATTTGTGGGGTACACAGAAACACCCCATAATTATCGTGTGTATTTTCCAAACAGTTGGATGATTATGGTGCGACATTATATAAAATTCAATGAGGAGAAAGACCTGAAGTTGTCACTTGAGAGGGAGCTAAACTTGCATGTAGAGGAGGAACTAATTTTTCCCAAAGATGAGCCTCTAGATGTGGATCAACCATAGGAGGAGATCCATGGATTGGAGGAGTCCACTCATGTAGAACCAAACATCAAAACAGGCAGAAAGCATACCACACAAGCTGAGAGGCTGAAGCCTGATGCGACACAAAATGTAGGAGTCCCCACTTCACAGCGTAGACAAAGATAGTCTCCTAATCGATATACTGGATACATGGCTCCCATGAAAAAATGTATTATGACAGAGCCATCTTCATTTCAGGAAGCAGTGCCAGAGCCCACATGGGTAGATGCCATGGTGGAGGAGTATGACTCCATTGTTAGAAACAGACTTGGGAAATTGTTCCAAGGTCGGTTGATAAATCAGTGGTAGGTTCAAGATGGATCTACAAGGTAAATCAAGCTAGTTATGGGAGTCTCGAGAAGTATAATGCAAGATTTTTACCTCGGGGCTTCTCGCAGATCGAGGGGATTGATTATGAAGAAACCTTTGCACCTGTCGCACAATATTCTTCCATAAGGACCATCCTTGATCTCTTAGTGCATATGGGTTGGCACATTCATTAGATGGATGTGAAGACTACATTCCTTAATGGGATCATTGAGGAAGAAGTGTACATTGAGCAGTCTGAAGGATTTGAGATATTTAGTAGCGAGTCACATGTGTGCAAACTCAAAGGAGAATTGTATGGGCTGAAGCAAGCACCACGTGCTTGGTACACTCGGTTCGACAGTTATTTCATTGGACTTGGCTTCACCAAGAGTGAGGTGGATGCAAACCTATACTAGATTGTGGTAGAGGGTAGTATTTTAATCATTGTCATTTAAGTTGATGATTTAATACTGAATAGTGATGAGAAGTTGATACACTCATGCAAGGAGGACCTTGCAATGCAATTTGAGATGAAGGATATGGGTCTCCTTCACTATTTTCTTAGATTATAAATATGGCAACGAGAAGGTGAACTATTTGTGTCCCAAGGCAAGTATTCTCGGGAGATACTCGGTATGTTTCACATGGAGGACTGAAAATCCATGGATACTCCTCTTTCAGGAAATTGGAGGAAAGAGGATGCTACATCGGTAGAGGTAGTGGATGCTACTGTCTATCAACAGTTGGTGGGTTCACTCATGTATTTAGTTAATACAAGACTGGACATATACTATGCGGTGAACCAACTTAGTCAAGTGATGGTTAAGCCTACCAAGCTCTTTTGGAAGGCGGGCAAACATGTCCTAAAATATCTCACGGGAACATCTGAGTATGGCTTATGGTATAAACAAACAAATGAGTTGAAGTTGCATGGCTTCACAGATGCAGATTGGGAAGGCATCCCAATGGACAAAAAGAGCACATTAGGAGGGGTTTTCAGTATCGAATCTAAAAAAATTTCTGGGTACAATAGGAAATAGATATCTAGGGCACTTAGTTTATCAGAAGTGGAATACATGGCAGCAAGTCAAGCTGCATGTGAGGCTATTTGGATGAGGAAGATCCTAGTCGGTTTTTTCGGTTCTCATTTAGATTCTATAGTGATTCATTGTGATAATCAGAGTTGCATTAAACTATCTATTAATCATGATATTCACAGTATATCTAAGAATTTAGATATCCGGTATCAAAAGATCAAATATTTTTTGTAGCGGAAGATCATGTTGCTCCAGTACATTCCTACAGAAGGTCGGGATGCAAATATTCTGACGAAGGCGCTCACTAGGAGAAAATTCGAATACCATAGAGACAGGATCAGGGTGAAGGATAACCCCTATGTTTTTGAGAGGGAGTGTTGAGATTCAACAAGATGATGATCCTAGTGAAAATTAAGCACCTTCACTAGGTGGGGCCCGCAGGCTATTTTTAGGTGTATGTCTATTTTTAGAATGGTGAGAATATTCTATAATTAGCAGGATGTTGATTCTAGATGGTTGATAAATTTCTATCTTTTTATGAGTTTCCATTTTTAGAAGATGGGTGAAGTCTATTTATAGATTTTTAATCTAAAAATAGAATGTATGTCGATTATTATTAGCCATTAATAATAATCAGACAATAAATAGTAACTTATTCTCTTGGAGCACTTGATTTCACTGAACAGATTTGGCACATCAGTGGGCTGAAATAATTACGCAATTCCTAGGGTGGTTGGTGACTCATGCATGGAGAAATTAATTATAATTGATTGTGGCAAGTTGTAACAAAGTTGGAAGAGTAGTTATCAGAGTTGTTATTTAGTTTGGCTTAGTTAAGTGAGTTAAACTCGGTTGTGCTAGTTGTAACTAAAGATACTTTAGGTAAATCTGCCCTCCCTCCCAAGGCAAGAGTAATGGGAAACATGAACCCAACCTGACAAAATCAATGTCTAGATCCAAGAATGGAAGTTTCATAGATGTGTTGGGGTGGAAATACTGTTGGTCGCTCCCGGAAAATGGGTGCTAGTGTGACGAGGTAGGCATGGAGGTGTCGCTTAGGGGACACGTCGTGGAGGGCAGTTTGAGTAACCTCAGAGGAGAAACGGTGTGCGTAATGGTGGTAAGGTAAGTCATGGTTTTAGCAGTGATCTGAATTTATCTAGGAACACTACAAAATACAGATATAACAATAAAAATAGAGATGTAGCATAAATAATTCTTCCTTTTATTAAAATCAAATTATTGAAATATGCTTATAGACAGGGTGCTGATAGCTTATCTCTAAGAAGAGATGTGATGGCTACAGGCCTTTGAACTATGTTACAATACAACCATAATAGAAATAAAAATCTAGGGAGTTGGTAGGCTTATCCCTTAGAAGAGATGTGGCGGCTATAGGCCTCTAAACTATGTTACAATGAGACATAATGGAAATGAGCGAGCGAGGGCATTGACAGCGTATCTCTGAGAAGAGATATGATGGATATAAACCCCTACACTATGTTAAAATGAGGGTTGAAGCCCTATTTATTGTTGAGAAACAGCGTAAAACCCAAAACCTCCAGAAACCTAACCGTAGGAGATGAAGCACCAAAATTGTCACACCCGTTTGGTTAAATTGGTGTTTCAACTTCCCAATGACGTAACTTTGGCATCTGATATCTGTTTGATGTGCTCAATAGCTCATTAGAAATATATATCTGAGGAATAAAACTTTTGAGTGAGAAACATCAGTCCATGGGCCCACGTTACTCCCGGGTTTCCCAGAAAAAATCATTTAGGGCCTCAAAATGACTCTGGAAGTTGAGGACCCAAAAAAATGCTAAAAATATTAAGTTGTGTTGCAACTTAGAAACTGAAAGAAATGATGGTGGGGGTTCAAATGGAATAGGTGAGTGGCCACCAATATCCACCTAGATCAACAAGGCCCAAAAACGGCTCCAAGAGTGTAGGACCCAAAAACCTGCTAAAAATAGTAAGCTGCTGGAAGTGAAGAACAGAAAGAGTTGATAGTGCAGGTCCAAATGGAATAGGTGGGTGGCAAACGATATCCACCTAGATAATTCCTCCATCCTTAGGAAGAAATTGTCCCTATTGTGTTAAATTCATCCATTGGCGGGAGGGGGGGGGGGGGGTGGGGTGGGAATTCTGCTGAAATTAGTATAGGATTTGTCTAGGATGTTGCAAACCTATTAGCGAACATGCTTGATGTAGATTTGCTACAGGTGGGAAGCCATTGAAGGATCTGGGAAAAGTTATCCATCATCGCATTCATCTATTTATCAAGGGCCTCCTTCAGCAATATTTTGATAGGATCTCTTGTTCCCTTGTCTTTCTTTCCTTCCACCATGGGAGGTCGTTGGGGTTTGTGAGGCTGATCTTGCGATGGCTGAACTAGATTGAGCTCTAACTCCATATACCCTGACCACATTGGGGACATGTAAATAAAAACAGAGAAAGAGAAAACCTGATCTGAAAACACCGATCTAGATTTATGTTGGAACACAACATAATACATATATTACCACAAACAAAGAGATGCAATGGAAATAATGCTTCCTTTTAATAAAATCAAATTACTCAAATATGCTTACATACAAGGCGCTAGTAGCTTATCTCTAAGAAGATATGTGACGGCTACATGCTTCTTAATTATGTTACAATACAGCCATAATATAAATACATAGGTAGGGTGCTAGTACGCTTATCTTTGAGAAGAGATGTGGTGTCTATAGGCCTCTGAACAATGTTACAATGACACATAATGCAAATGAAGAGGCGAGGGCACTGACAGCGTATCTCTAAGAAGAGATGTGACGGATACATACCCCTCCACTATTTTACAATGAGGCTCGAAGGCCTAGTTATTTTTGAGAAACAATGTAAAACCTGAAACGTCCAAAATCCTAACCCTAGGAGATGATGTGCCAAAACTATGGGACCCGTTTGGGTAAATTGGTGTTTTAACTTCTCGGGGACGTAAATTTGGCATCTGATCTTTGTTTTATGCACTCAAAAACTCATTAGAAACATCCATCCAAGGACTAAACTTTTGAGTAACAAATATCAATCCATATATCGATGTTGCTCTCGGCTTTCCAAAAGAAATTTGTTTAGGGCCCCAAAACAGCTCTGGAAGTTCAGGACTCGAAAAATTGCTAAAAATAGTAAGTTGTGATTCAACTTAAAATGGAAAAAACTAATGGTGGGGGTTTAAATGGAATATGTGGGTGGCCACCAATATCCAACTGGATCATCAAGGCCCCAAAACGGCTCTGGGAGTGTAGGACCGAAAAACCTGCTAAAAGTAGTAAGTTGTTGGAAGTTTAGAACTAAAATAGTTGATGGTGCGGGTCAAAAAATAATAGTTGATGGATCAAGCAAGTGTTCAAGACTAGGTCCACAGATAATTCAACGTTTCTTCCTTGGGAATTTCTGTGAGCTAATTCAATCCTTGTTGGAGCGGTTGGAGTCAGTTCGGAGGATCATAAGAGAGGAGCATGCTGAAATGGTTGCTACCCTCAATAGGATGCATTACCTCCCATGCGAGGTTCCAGAATGCGTGGCGGTGGTCTAGCTGTGGAATTTCTAAGAATTCCTTAACACACAGTGAGGAATAAATTTCCTCTATCAATAGAGAGATATCATTCACAAAACTTGCAGATGGAGAAAATAAAAGGCATAAACACACTATCTTTCATTAAAAAAAATTTGGCTGATACAAATCATTAGAATCTGTTGTTTTGGTTTTTAGATAAGTTGCTCATCTGCAGTCTATTTCACACAGAGGCTTGCACGCACTTTGTCTCACTTGAGCTCTCGTTATTACACTCTCTCTGTGTATTTGTTTCTTATAGAGTGAACACCTGCTGCTATATTTGTATTGTAAACATTTGTGTATGTTTACAGTACATATAAAATATTATCTTAATTATTAAACTTTATGAAATAAAAACTATATCGTGCGTCAGTACATAAGACCATAAATCAAAACCTTAAATAAAAACATTACAATATATATCACGGTGGGTTATCGCATGAATTTTCACGCCAGATGGTGTCACCATCAACCTGTGTGATAAGTTAACTGAGAATGAACTGTGATGTTTTATCGCATCGAACAAAGTGTCAGTTGACTGGGTGTCCAAACCTTGCGATGAAGCGCTAGTAGTCAAGGTGCTAGTGAGCTGGTAGTGGTGGGACATGACTCTCACGCGATTGCAAAAGGGCTACTGACGTAGGCGCTAGGCTATGCAATAAGCCTGTGATTGGTTAATGGTGTATGAGGTGGAGGATGGTGGGGTTGCAGTTTATCGCGCGATCACAGAGGGAGGATGACATAGGCACCAGATGGTGCGATAACATTTGATTGGTCAGAGTGGTGTGACGTGGACTAGTAGGGGTCCACATAAGCTTACGTGGAGAGGTTTACATTCAAGACAAAGGCATGGGAGTTATTGCGGTTGGAACAATGTAGTGGTGGGTAGGTGCAAAGGTTTTAATGCCATAGGCTGCGTGGTTAAACCATGAGTTAGTGAATCCGAAAGGGCTAGCCAATGTAGAGGGTTGCTGCGGTTTTAAAGACAAAAATCAACGCGCAGGTTGAGTGCGAAATCAAACAAACAAAATTGTTGTTTCTATGTCCTTTATCCTTCAAATCAAAACTTATGTTTATGTCCTCTTTGTTGAGATTCAACAAGATGATGATCCTAGTGAAAAGTAAGCACCTTCACTACGTGGGCCCCACAGGGTATTTTTAGGTGTATGTCTATTTTTACAATGGTGAGCATATTCTAAAATTAGAAGGATTTTTATTCTATATGGTTGAGAAAATTATATCTTTAGATGAGTTTCTATTTTTATATCACAGGAAAAGTCTATTTATATATCCCATATCTAAAAATAGAATGCATGTCGATTATTATTAGCCCTTAATGATAATCAAACAATAAATAATAACTTATTCTCTTGAAGCACTTGATTTCAGTTAACTGATGTGGAAAACTAGCGAGCTGAAGGAATTACGCATTCCAAGTTTGGTTGGTGACTCATGCATGATGGACTTCATTGTAATTGAGTGTGACACAGTTGTAACAAAGTTGGAAGAGTATTTATGGGAGTTTTTATTTAGTTCATCTCAGTTAAGTGAGTTAAACTCAATTGTGCTAGTTGTAACTAAAGATACACTAGTGAAATGTGAGTGAATTGATTATTTAATTAACTCACAAGTACTTTCTTACTTGCAATTGAAGAAATACAATATTTAATGACTTGCATGTCAAATCCATTAGATACCCAGTGGAGAGATACATGAAAGGGTGTGTTTGAATATCAATTGTGACTATAGAAATGCATTGAATGCATCTACAAACACATTGGAGTTTCCAATGAGGATTGCATAGTCAAGGCAAGGCAAGGCATGATCGAATTCATTCAGGGATCTTCTTCAGGAGGGATTGCGCAGTGGAGGCATGCTACTAGGAGGCAGTAAATTGGTGCATGTGTGAACCAATTTTTGTATGACAGTGTGAAACGATTGTAGATTGTACTGAGAGCTCTATGAGCTGAAATTTATATGATATTATTTCATGATTCCATGATATACATAATATATTATAGTTGGGATTTTTAGCTTTAAGCTTTCTCGGTAAAACATCTCTTTATATGCGCTTGGTTTTTCTTCATGTGTTTTGCAATTGGCGATTTAATTTCGGCAAAGAATTAAGTAGAACGACTCTGTATTTAACAACAGATTTAATTGTTAGATCAGAGTCTGGAAATAAATAAAAGTATTTATAAAATTTATACATGGTATCAGAGTTGTGTTAATCACTGAATATTGTAATATTGAAGCAGTGTTGAGTTGTGTTGGTGGAACAATTCGAATTTGCTGCAAGAATTTCTTGGTGCGATAGTTGAGTAAACATTGAAATGGATTTCAATGGGTTATGGTAGGAGTATGCAATCAAGGTAAGCTCAAGCTACATAGCCTGGAAGGATAGGATGGAGGTAGTGCTTGAAGATAATTTCTTGAAGGAGTTCATCGATAACGATGTTCCTAAGCCGACTTTGACGAATGTTTCATTACTTGATGCCTGGAAAAGAAAGTAGCGAAGATGAGAAGGATTCTGTTGGAAGGTGTGAAAGGCGATATTGTTTCAAACCTTCATAGGAAAGGCACTCTACTTGCAATGTGGAAGGCTTTGATAGATATTTTTCGAAGTAGCAGCGATGATAGGAAGTTGGCGCTAAAAGATAAACTCAGAAAAATCAAAATGGAGAAGGGCAACAGTATTCCAAAGTATCTCACGAAGTTTGTACAATGTAGGCATGAGATGGGGAGTGTGGGAATTACATTTCTTGATGATGACTTGGTGAGGTTGGCTCTCCTTGGACTTCTTAAGATTTGGCACAATTATCAAGATTCTGTCAATGGACAGGAAAAACTACTGGATTGGGAGTGACTTTGGTCAGATCTAGTGCAGGAGGAGATAAGGCAGAATACCATGGATGGCTCTTCATCAAAGCATGATGATGAAGAGGATTGTGCTTTGGCTGCCAAAGCGAGGAAAGGGAAGGGGAAGAAATCCCAGTCAAAATCCAAGGCTAAAGGAAAGAAGCTGGATTTGTCCAAGGTGAAGTGTTTTCACTGTCACGAACATGGGCATATCGCCACTAACTGTCCACAGAAGAAGAAGAACAAGAAGGCTACTAGAGCTGCAGCTGCTAAAGCCCTTGCCTCGCAATTTGAACATGATTTCTCTTTGATCACATGCTTGGTTTCAAGCGTAATGGCATTGTTTTGGTATCTTGATATATATTCTTCCTTCCACATGATGGGCGATAAGGAGATTTTTAGCAACATGGAGGAGAAAGATCTCCAAATGTATATAGAGATGGGCGATGATGGATGATACAGTGTGGTTGACATTGGTAACATTACCTTTGAGAGGGAGTCAGGTAAAAAATTTATGTTCAAAGGTGTTATGCATGTTCCAGTTCTAAAGAAGAACTTGGTCTCAATCGTGACGTTGGAGGACATAGGTTATGATGTTGTTTTCAATGATGGAAAAGCGTTCTTGTGACATAAAACAATGGGTAAAACCAAGAGGATAGGGATTCCAGTTAAGAATATCTACAAGCTCGAGGTAGAGTGCCGTGTTGCAATGGTGGGCAAAGAAGAAGTAGTGGTGAGCCAGGATGAGGGCAAATTATGGCACGGGAGATTGTGCCATGTTCACCATGGCATCCTGAAGATTTTGCAGCAGATTTATACTAGAATTCCCAAGGGTACACTCACACAAATAGATTAGTGCAAAGTATGTACTATGGGTAAGTTTGTGAAGACCACCTTTCATGAAAAGGAGAACCATGCTTCAGTGATCCTGGAGAGAGTTCACACATACATGTGCGAGCCATTCTCGGTTGCTTCGACATAAAAACATAGATATTATGTTATTTTTGTTGATGAATATTCTTGGAAATGCTAGATATTCTTCATGCAGAAGAACGATCAAACATTATCAAATTTCTGTGAGTTTAAAGCATTGGTGGAGAAAGAGTCGGGGAAGCAAGTGAAGGCTCTATGGAGCGAAAATGGTGGTGAATATATCTCGAACGAATTAAAAAAATTCTATAGAAAATAATGAATTCGAAGAGAACTCATAGCACCTCATAACCCACAATAGAATGGGGTCATGGAGAGGAAGAACAGAATGATCATGGGTGCTGCACGATCTATGCTTGAGAGGGAGCTATACTTGCATGCAAAGGAGGAACTACTTGTTCCCAAAGATGAGCCTCTAGATATGGATCAGCCATAGGAGGAGGATCATGGAGTGTAGGAGTCCACTCATGCAGAGCCAAACATTAGAACTAGTAGAAGGCATACCACAGAAGCTGAGAGGCTGAAGCTTGATGCAGCACAGAATGTAGGAGGCCCTACTTCACAGCGCAGATAGAGATAGTCTCCTGACAGATATACTAGATACATGGCTCTCATGAGAAAATGTATTGTGACAGAGCCATATTATTTTGAGGAAGTAGTGTAGGAGCCCACATGGATAGATGCAATGGTGGAGGAGTATAACTCCATTGTAAAAAACAGTGCTTGGGAAATTGTTCCAAGGATGTTTGATAAATCAGTGGTAGGTTCAAGATGGATCTACAAGGTAAAGAAAGCTGTTGATGGGAGTGTTGAGAATTACAGGGCAAGATTTGTGGCCCGAGGCTTCTCACAGATCGAGGGGATTGATTATGAAGAAAAATTTTCACCTGTCACACGGTATTCTTCGATAAGGACCATCCTTGCTCTCTCAGCACAGATGGGTTGGCATGTTCATTAGATGGATGTGAAGACTGCGTTCCTTAATGGGATCATTGAGGAAGAAGTGTACGTTGAGCAGCCTGAAGGATTTTAGATCTTCAGCAGTGACTCACATGTGTGAAGACTCAGAGGAGCATTGTATGGGATGAAGCAAGCACCCTGTGCTTAGTACACTCAGATCGACAACTATTTCACTGGACTTGGCTTCACCAAGAGTGAGGCAGATGAAAACCTATACCATATTGTGGTGGAGGGTAAGCTTTCAATCATTGTTATTTATGTTTATGATTTAATACTGACTAGTGATGAGCAGTTGATACACTCATGCAAGGAGGATCTTGCAATGGAGTTCGATATGAAGGATATGGGCCTCCTTCATTATTTCCTTGGATTGGAAATATGGCAGTGAGAAGTTGAACTGTTTGTGTCTCAAGGCAAGTATGCAAGGGAGATACATGGTAAGTTTCACATGGAGGACTGGAAACCCATGGATACTCCTCTTCCAGGAAACTGGAGGAAAGAGGATGCTACATCAGCAGAGGTAGTGGATGCTACTGTCTATCGAAAGTTGTTGGGTTTTCTCATGTATTTAGTTAATACAAGACTGGACATATGCTATGTGGTG
Source organism: Pinus albicaulis (assembly GCA_034641835.2). Taxonomy (NCBI): domain Eukaryota; kingdom Viridiplantae; phylum Streptophyta; class Pinopsida; order Pinales; family Pinaceae; genus Pinus; species Pinus albicaulis. The sequence continues at coordinate 1,333,278,148 of CM076584.1, read as the reverse complement.
AACCAGCTTATTCAAGAGATGGCTAATCCTACCAAGCTCTTTTAGAAGGAACGCAAGCATGTCCTAAGATATCTCAGGGGCACATCTGAGTATGGCTTATGGTATAGATATACCAATGAGGCGAAGTTGCATGGCTTCATAAATGCAGATGGGGAGGTAGCCCAACAGATAGAAAGAGCACATCAGGAGGAGTTTTAGTATTGGATCTACAAGTTTTTCTTGGTACAACAGGAAATAGAGATATGTGGCTTTTGCCTCGAGGGTTCCTGACCCAGGTTTAGAGGTTAAGGTTTTCCAAAAGACCCCTATACTTCTCTTCCTTTCCATAGTGACCTACTTGTGCAAGACAAAGTCTCACTCGAAGTAGTATGGGAGGGTGCTGGAACCAGGTTTCGACACCCTAAGAGAGAGCAGGTAAGTTAAACAGGGATGTGTTCCCAACTTATCAACTTTGTATTTAACAGATCTAGTTACAGACTTATATCGCGGAGCTCATATCTACAAACTACCTTCGAATCCATGTGCGTAACACCGATTTATCAGTACATCAACTATAATCGCAGTAATGAACAAATCATAGATTCATCTGATAGGAACAAGAATATTCTCGTAGCTATAAAATAGATCTATTCACAAGTTCGCCCATTAGTTATAGTCCACAGTTACCAGAGTTACTATTTTTCATAGATTAAATGAGCACCTTCGCATCAACAATATCACAAGTAATATCATAAACACATAAACAATAGATCATAGTAATACTTCGTATTATAACAAATATAGATCCGTAGCAACAACGGATACCCAACCATAGATCCAACAGTTCACATCAATAGTAATAGATAAAATCAAATAACACAGAGATAGTCTAACCAGATTCGCATATATTAGCATCCAAAACCTAATACAATCGAACACAGCCTGCGCACACAGCCAGTAGGGTCCGCAAATAGCATGATTGAGGATCTCTGTGCACACAGCCAGTAGGAGTCCTTACCCTAGCAACCCAAATATATCTAACAATTCGTAACTATCATTAATATTTATTCCTTCCTACCTATGACTCACAAAGGTTCATCTATTTATACTAATTTAGCCTATGCATCCAATGGTATAAAAACCGTGGTTTGCAGACTCTTGGTCTACCCTTGACCCGTTAAAATGCATTAGGGGCTTTAACCCACCCCAAAACCTGTGTGTTAGACTAATTAAGACCAAAATATACAAAAATTATACAAAATTGCAGCTTTTAGGGGACCTTGTTCCAACAGTCCCCCAAAACAATATTGTGACTTGTCCCGAGTCATGGTGGTCATGGGTCCTCCATTTTTCCTTAAAGCCGCTTCACTGCATTGACTAGTGGTGGCAACATTCCTTCCCTTTTTTCCGAAGCTGTCTGAGCTATCTCTACCAACTTCTGCGAAGCTTTTCCTTCTGTGGTGGCTGCAACGCTCTCCAATTTCTAGTTCAACTGTTTTATGGCAACATCAACATCGTGGGACAGCTTGAGGGCCTCATCTGCCCAGGGCGGGAGGTGATTAATCAGTCTGTGCTTCCGCTGTCGAAGGGTGTCCATGTCAACTCTGAGGGCCTGACTGGACCGTAGTCGGGCCACGCGTTGGGAAGGGACCAATGTGGTCAAGGTAGCCTCCAACTGGTTGAACTCCTCTTCCTTCTGGCACAACGTTTGAGTAATTTCCCATAGGAATGGATCCCACTATAACTTGGCCCAGAGCTGCATCGATGTGTCTAGTAATTCGGCACCCTGAGAAATTTGGCCTCTGATCAAATTCGTGGCAGCTGTAATCAACGCAGCTCACTAGGCCCTGAATTTCGGAGGTGTTTTGGCTACAGCTTGGCCTACAAGTTGGAAATTTTCTATTCCATATGTTTTAATGACCTAGATCTCCGCTCTTGAAGCTCTTAAGGCCATGACCAACCCTTTAATTTTGGCCTGGGGGTAGCTGTGGTTGGTATGTAATCCGCAACATCTGCACAGAGTCTAAAAATTAAATTCTCCAGCTCTGTCTGCTGTGCGGTGGCAAGGGCACACGCAACTTGTACCTTGGTTACCTCAGCTGTCCATTCTATAATGGTCTTCTCCATTATGCTGAGTCGTTGGTGGGCCTGAAGGTCTCTGTGTTGAATTTGTTGAAACAATGAGCTATGTAGAACCTGCAGTATCATGTGGAAAATTTGTTAGATCTAGCTGAACCTCTTCATAGTCCTGGACTTGCGCTCCCAAGTCAGGTGGCCTTACTCTGAGGGTTGCACCTGGTAGGGGATAAAGGCAGCTTTCGACTGCAACAAGTGCCATGCTGCTAGTGGAGGAGGCTGAGCAGGTGGGGACCAAACTAGTTTCCAGTGCATCCATTTTCAGTTGCAGTGCTCAAAACTTGGCCTGAAGTGAGTCAATCACGACATTCTACTTGTCTCCCATATCCAACCATTTTTCCTCTGTAGCCAAGGTGACCGCATCCGCATTTGTTCAAGGTCGCCTTCCGTGAGTGTAACCATTTCATCATGTTATATCTGCTGAGAGCGCTGCTTCTTTCATGGCCCTTAAGCGGTCTCACTTGTTCCCTCTGTTCCTATGGGGGAGTTAGTACCTCCTGTCTCGTGGCCCTCTGTACCAGATTTCGCTGTGACCCCTCTTGCAACGCCACTTATGCCACCTTCATCGTATTTTTATCCAGCTGCGAACCCTTCTGTGTGTCAGTTTCGACACTCTTTTTCTGCTATGAATCCAGCTGTGATCCTACGGACCCTTCTTTCCTCGCTCCTTTGCTAGATTCGCTAGTTCCTTTAGCTGTGGTAGTGGGGGTAAAATTTGTAGCACTTGCCCCTGTGGTGCCCATCGTACCAGTTTTGAACCTAATCTTCCACTGGGGAGACCATGTAGCAACTATGCGATCACTATCCTCGTCCACAACCATATATGGGAGTAAGACCAGGTTTTATCCTTGCGCGCCCTGATTTGGATGTTGTGCATGGTGTTCTGAAATGCCGCGATGGTATTTTTACTTGTCATATAATGCTAGAGACAAGCGTGGATGGGAGTTGATAGTTGTTTCCAAGCTGCTCTAAAAAAAACCCCAGAAGACCTAATTTTCCTCAATACGCTGCACGCCCTCGGAATCCCATAAGTTGGCATAGTCTGCCCCTTCGCACATGTCAGGAGTGAGCTCTGGGAGGAATTCTTCTTCTAGTGCTTCCCATGTGACCAACGCAATGATAAGTAGCAACCAAGAATAGCATAATGGGTGCCCTTGTTCCTAGACTTCGTGGACATTTTCTAAAAATTCAGTACACAGGTGCTGGGACTAGTTGAAACAAATGCCTTTTTTGCACTGTCTCGCCAAATGAATGACATATGCGAGGATGGTGGCGGCCTAGCACTTGCGGATTATCTTGCATGCTAGCAACAAGGTACCCATCTACATTACCGGGTCGCTGATGGTACTGATCATGAATCCGTGTGTATTCCATAGCACATGGTAAGTCTCGCGCACGCTATCACCGATATTTTGCTCATACTTCTTACCTGCCCATAGCATTGGGTCAGGCCCTTCCATGGGGAGGCTATTAATTCAATGAATTAGTTCAACATCGATAGGGATGCGATCCCGGATCAACAAGCTACCGTCATGGACCAATGCGAGCTGGCGCATTGAGCAATCTGTAACATTGTAGTAGCCAAAATGTGGCATCCTTAGCAGGTTCCCCAAACCAAAAAATGCCAAGCCACGCACCCAGTGCATAGGGACAACCTACACCCCATCATATTCTAGTATCCGTTCACATTTAAACCCGTAGATTACACCCAATAAAAAAGATACAGAACCGTCTTCTAAACTATCCTTCCCTTTTTATAACCGCAGAGGGCCACTAATGGTCATATGAACATTAATTAATACTTACCCTTAGATAAAAGGTAAAAAATCTCCAGAAATCACGTTATTAAATGTCGACTGCCTGCTCCTTTCAATGGTAACTTTAGCTTTTCACCCGATTTTACTGTTCCAATGGCTAGTTTTCGCATCTCTTGTGTGCCTAGTGCACCCCTGCGCTCCCAACGTACCTACTACATTTTGAATGGACACCTGCACCTCCTGCACTCCCCTCCAGGCTTCCAAATTTGTGGCCTTTTCCTACGCATACCCTGGTCATACTCATCATCCTTAGTGGGCATATCCTGCCCTATACAGCTACTCCAACCATATAGTCATTTGATCTGATACGGTTTGAGCCGCTACCATTAAAATTTCCTGGGAGCATATCGTCGTGCAGGGTAGCTACCCTAACAAGTCCACCATTCGTGAGTTCCTTAATGGTGTAGGGACCCAGCTAGTGCTGTTGAAACTTCCCTGGGTGTTTCGAAAACTGGCTATCGTATAAGAGGACCAACTCGCCCTCCGGAAATGTCTTTTGGTGAATATGTTAATCATGCCTTATCGCGGGCCTTCTGAACCTGCTGATGGAAATTAGTAATAAACCGATATTCCTCCAAAGCCATAATCTATGCTAAATGCTCCTCCATGACTTTAGGTTCTGCCATGTTCGTAAATGTTGCAATACACAGACTAGGAACAATATACTCCAGCAGCATAATGGCCTCCATGCCATAGACCATCCTGAATGGCGTTTTCCCCGTGAGCTTCTTGCAGGTCATCTAATAAGCCCAAAGAACCGCTAGGATGCGCACGTCCCAATCACTTTGATTGGCGTTGCAGACTTTGGTCAATGCTTGCTCCAAGATTTTGTTAAAAGCCTCGACTGTGTCATTAGCCTGTGGATGATACGGGGTGCGAGTCTTCGCATGATGGATCTAGAATTCTTCAGTTAGAGCTTGTTTTGTTTCATTAATAAAGTGCATACCTCTATCGCTCATAAGGATCTTTGGACATCCGAATCTGGTCAGAATCTACTTAAAGATTAAGCACACAGTAGTATCTGTAGTAGAATCCTTCACTGCTTGTGCTTTGGCCCACCAGTTACATAATCAGTGGTAGTAATTATGTAGCACGCACCCATATTCTTCCCTGGTGGGTTGATCGGTCCCACAAAATTGATGGCCCATTTTTTAAAGGCTTGCAGAGCCATTTGTGGTTTTAAAGGCATTTCATCTCTGCGTGATGGCCTTCCTGTCCATTGGCACATATCGTGGGCTTTACAATATTCATGGGAGTCACTATGCAAGGTAGGCCACCATAGCTCAGCTCGCAAGATCTTTTGTGCTGTCACCTTGCCTACATAGTGACCTCCTATTATGCCTTTGTGAGATTCTGCCAAGATAGCGTGCCTTTCATGCTCCAGAACATATCTAGTTAGCACTTCCTCAGCCCCTAGTTTATATAATTGGCCTGCGATAATGGTAAAATCCGTCGTCGGGGTAAAAAATTTCTTCTTTTGTTGTAATGAATATTCTGCAGGTGCCATGCTTGTAGTCAGGAATTGAATGATATCAGTGAAGTGTGCATCAACAACCTTAATGGAAAATAGGTGTGCATCAGGCAAGCCTTCCTCCAGGTTAGTGGGTTCCTAGCCCGTCTCAATTCGAGACAAGTGATATGGCCCAACATTCAACTTCCCTAGTTTGACTATAATTTCAAAATCGTATTCCTGAAACAGCAATAGCCATATGTAGATTCCCCCCCCCCAACACAGGCTTTTTTACCAAGTACTCTAAATCCGAATGATATGTAAACATTTTAAAGTGTCCTCCTAATAGTTAGTGCCGATACTTCTGTAGTGCATAGACCATGGCCAATCCTTTACTCTCTGTGGTGACATAATTGTGCTCCGCACTTGAGAGATTTCGACTAGAAAATGTGATTGGGTGATCAATGTCCCCAACGCTAGGTTGCATAAGGACCAATCCCAGGGAAATCCCTGAAGCATCAACATGAACATGAAATACTTTCGCCCAATCAAGAAAAATAAGAATAGGTGCAGAGACCATCTTTTCTTGAGGAGCTGAAATCTCTTCTAGCACTCGTCATCCCAAAAGAATAAAACATCCTTCTTAAGCAGCTTTCCCAGGGGTGCTGTGATTAGTGCGTATCCCTAAATTAATTTTTTGTAGCAGCCTATATGTCCAAGGATTGAATGCAGCTGTTTCTCTATCATAGGTACCACCAGATTGATAATAAATACTGCTTTTGCAGGTTCCACCATCAACCCTTGTGGGCAAACTATGTGTCCGAGAAAGATTCTGAAGGGTACACATAAGATACATTTCTTGATATTTAAGGAAATCTGGTGTTTCCGGCAGGCATCCAACATCATGAATAGGTTTGAAACATGCGCCTTTACCAGGCCGAAGATAGTCCAATCATCGAAATACACTTCTAGGAATTTATGGATGAATTCCTCGAACTCTACGACAACGACCCGCAAGAAGATAGCAGGGGAATTCTTGATGTTGAAGATTGTAACAAGAAATAGTGAAGGAGGCATCCTCAAACATCATTCCTAATCCTATTTGGAAAATAATCACCTAAACTAGGTGGGGCCCACACAGGTGACTTTTGGCACAAAGTCTATTTTTAGACTATGTCTATTTTTAGACATGTCGATCATATTCTATGAGTTGTAGGATGTTATTTGTGGATGGTTGGTCAAGTTGGAAAAATAGATGGACTTCTATTTTATACATATTGGGCGGAGTTTATTTTTATACTGCTAGTCTAAAAATAGATATGTCGAATATTATTAGCTCTTAATAATATTTGGACTCTAAACATTATCTTATTCTCTTGGAGCACTTCAGTTAAGTGCACAGATGTGGCATAGCAGCTGACAGAAGGAATTACGCTATTCCTAAGGGTTTACTAGAGCTAATGCATGGAGGACTTTAGTTAGAACTCATGTGACAGAGTTTGGTGGAGTTATAGAAATAGTTGGTGGAGTTGTATTTAGTTTAACTCAGTTAGACTCAGTTGAGCTAGTTGTATCTAGTCTAACTTATTGATACACTAGTGAGAGTGGTGTGAATTAATTATTTAATTAATTCACTAAATAATAACTCATTAATCAACTGAAGAATACATCAGTTAACTACAGTGCATGGCAGTTTCAGTGGAGACCAGTGGAGAGGTAGGTGAAAGAGCAAGTGTGACTATTAGTTGTGACTATAGTGATGCATTTATTGCATCCAACACTTAGTAGAGATGACAATGAGGATTGCATGAGAAAGGTTGGGGAAATTCAAGTTCATCCAGAGCCATTCTTCAATAGATATTGCACAGTAGAGGCAGGCTAGAGGCTGGCAAAGATCAGTGCATGGATTTGCAAGATCGGGCCTGATTAGTGTGTAGCGATTGGATTGTACTGAGAGCTTGTGATAAGCTTTGTATGAGGATTTTTACATGATATCTATGAAATATATTATATAAATATAGTTGTGGTTTTTAGCTTCAAGCTTTCCCGTAAAATCACTGTGTTAATGTGTGTGAATTTTTATGGTTTCATGTGTGCATTGCAATTGATTTAATTTCCGCATGTGATGATCAATGGTGGAATAGAATTTGTATTGTGCATGAAGTTAAAATAGTGTGTGATCAGGAGAATCTTATATATATGACGCATTAGTTATATAATTTCTACATGGTATCAGAGCGATATTTATCAGAACAATTGCAATTATTGAAGCAGTTGAGTTTTGTGCTAGTGGAATTCGAATTTGCTGCAGTGTTTTCTTGGTTTCGAAGTTGAGCATTCATTGAAATGTAAGTATTACTTTTGGTTATAATCTTAAATTTTAATGTAACTATTACTTTTAGTTATAATCTTATCTAAATTTAAAAAAATAAAAATAAAAATTTAATTAATTAATTTTTTTTTAATTTATTAATGTAAGTATTACTTTTAGTTATGCATTATAGAGTTGAACAAAATAATATTTCTATTTATGGATTTTAGAGTGGAAGTATTAATTTTGAGTATGTATTATATACTTGAGGGAAGCATTAATTTTAAGTATGCATTATAAAGTATGGTTGAGTGTATTTTAACAAGAGAGTATCTTTTATAATACTTTTGATTATTTTAATATATAAAATTAAAAGTAAGTATAACATATTATTTTTAAGATGGTATGTTAATATGATATAAAAATAATCCATATGCATAGATAATTGTTCTTGATAAAGTTTAGCCAAAAACATATATGTATTTTACTTTTTAGATTAAACAAAGGTAAAGACATTTTTGAATGTGGATATGACATAAGTGGAAGTATTTTGTAAGTTTACTCTAGTTTAATATTTTTATCATGATTGGTGTTGATTATACATTTATCTTGAACCAAAACATCCCTAAAGATGGTACTCTCTAGGGGTCGATAGTGACAGTACATTGATGGAGTACATTGCTATTATTAGTGGTTAGTGATAAATAAAAACTTTGATAAGGATGAATGTTAATGAAGACACTCATGCTTCAAGTTTAAGTGTCATATCTATTAAAATTCAATAGAAATATGTGAATATTTCATGGAATCTAGTCTCCCCAACATGTTAGTTAAAATTAATTAATTTTATATCAAGTTATGAAATCAACATGTTTAGGAAAATATAGCATGGAATGTAGATCATCTCAATGCTCATTAGTTATAGATTGGGATGTTGTTTGAAACCTAATTGTTTCTTAATTAATTCAGATCTCTAATGATCATATCTATTCATGGATAGAAGAATAATGATCCTATATGTTCACCAATTAGCATAAGATGTCATTTTCTTCTAAGAAATTACTTGGAAAAATAACGAGTTTAGTCTATGAGTGTTCAAACATTGCATATTCTCACATGAATAAGTTCTATTCATTTCAAATTTCATTTCAAATGAACCATTCAACCTCTATATTGGTGGTTTAGGTACAACTTCCTCAATGTTTGTTTCAACATTTTTACATTGAATATTAAAATAATACTAGTTTACACACTAGTCTCTAAAAAGAAAGAAAGAAGAACAAAAGTATTTTTAACGTCTGCAAGGCTAAACATAGCCTATGGGACAGATTGCTTCTCCAAATAGCTCTTGTATTTGGCTAAACAATTTTATTTTTTAATTTTATTTTATATTTTAAAATAATTTTTTTTTAAATGATTTTTAATTTAAAAATTACATAGTTTTTTTTTAAATAATAATAATATGTTATTTTTCATTATAATTTAACAATCAGTAATAACCGTTAATACTTGCTAATAAATATTTTTATTAATAATTGAACAACTAAATTATTTTAATTTTTCTAACCCAAATATAATAATATATTACAAATCTTACTAAAAGTATTACACCCTCACTTCTCTATAGTATGTACTACCGGCCGCATCGGCATGGGGTCTGCTCGATGAGGCTAGTAAAATTTATTAAAATTTATTTTGGGATTATTTTATTTAAAAGTTTTAAAATATTTAGCGAGTTTTAACTTATTTGTGGAATCTTGAATGAATAATTTATGAAGGATTACTATAACTTATTTGTGGAGTCTGTTTAAGGATTTATTTTATCTATATGCTTTAATAGTGGAAATATTAATTTTGGTTATGTATTATATTATTATTATTATTATTATAAAGAAAGACTATATAATAACGTTAGTTTAATATTTTTTATTGGGAAACTATTATTTTATTACTAAGGTTTATTTTTATTTTTATGGAAGTATTACTTTTAGTCATGCATTAGAGAGTTGAAGAATTAATTTTATCTATGCATTTTTTAGTGGAAGTATTAATTTTGTGTATAAATTATATATTTGAGGAAAGCATTAATGTTAACTATGTATTATAGAGTGTATCTTCATAAGAGGGAATATTTTATAATACTTTAATTATTTTAATATATAAAATTAATAGTAAGTACAACATATTATTTATGTTAATATGATATGAAAATAATCTATATGCATGTATAATTGCTTTTCACAAAGTTTAGTCAAAAACTTGTATATATTTTACTATTTAGATTAAACAAAGGTAAATACGTTTTTGAAGAGGGAGATGCATAAGTGGAAGGATTCCGTAAATTCACTCAAGTTTAATATTTTGATCATTATTGGTGTTTATTATACATTTATTTTGAACCAAAACATCTGTAAAGATGGTAATCTCTAGGGGTTAACAATGGGTACATTGATGGAGTAGATTGCTACTATTAGTGGTTAGTGATAAAAAAATGATAAAAATGGGAAAGAAAAGAAATGCATTGAATAACAAGGCAACTCATAGGTGAGTATTGCACCTAGAGATTGCACAAAGTTGAGTGTACACTCTACATTCTCTGCATGAATTATACAACAATAAATACATCAGAAAAGAATAGGGAGTTGGGAACAAACTCCTATAACCTAGGAACTAATCCTAACTTAAGGAGTTGTGTTACAACTATGTAACTATTTCTCCATTAACACAATATAATATTAATTATTTTGAAATCTCCAACTTAATCGAGAAAGGATTATCCTGTAGTCCTGACATCTCTCCAAACAATTCAAACTTCACTTTCCCAATAGGCTTAGTAAAAATATCATCCATATTGTCACATGTTTTACAATATTCAACAAAGATTTCTTTTGATTAGACTTTTTCTCTAACAAAGTGAAACTGAGTGTCAATGTGTTTCTTGCTCTTATGAAACACTCAATTTTTTGTTAGCTTAATGGAACTCTGGTTGTCGCATTTGATGGTAGTTCCCTATTTTTACTCTTCTCCTGCACCATGGAGAAGCCTTATTAACTAGATAGCTTCACATGTTGCTACGCATAATGCTTGGTACTCAATTTCTGCTGAAGATAAAGACACAGTGATTTTTTTTTTACTGCTCCACACTATGACCCTAGATCCAACACTAAATGCATAACCTGTAATGGATCGTTGATCATCCAGGCTACTTGCCCAACGAGAGTCTGAAAAACCTTCTAGAATAACATCAGATGTGTCAATGTATAAAATACCATAATTACTAGGACCATGAAGATACCTCAAGACACATTTTGCTCCCACCGCATGACTTTGAAGATATTTAGACATGAAATGGCTAAACACACTAACATAGTATGCTAACTCTAGTCTAGTTATACTTAGATATATCATACTACCAACTAGTTTCTTATACAAAGTGGCATCCACCTCCTTAGATACATCTTCACTGCACAATTTCAGATTCTACTACAAAGGTGTTGATGTTGTCTTATCAGTGCTCTGTTCTGAAATTTTTGAGCAGTCCTATGACATACTTCCCTTGAGTAAGAAAAATATGCCCAAAGTCTCTCCATACTACCATACCAAGGAAATAGTGTAAACTTCCAAGGTATCCCATCCCAAAAACCTGTGACATCTACAATTTGATTTCTTTATGTTGAGATTCAAAAAGATGATGATCCTAGTGAAAACTAAGCACCTTCACTAGGTGGGGCCCGCAAGCTATTTTTAGGTGTATGTCTATTTTTAGAATGGTGAGCATATTCTATAATTAGCAGGATGTTGATTCTAGATGGTTGAGAAAATTCTATCTTTAGATAAGTTTCTATTTTTAGAAGATGGCCGAAGTCTATTTATAGATCACTAATCTAAAAACAGAATGCATGTTGATTATTATTAGCCCTTAATAATAATCAAACAATAAATAGTAACGTATTCTCTTGGAGCACTTGATTTTAGTGAACAGATGTGGCACATCACTAGGCTGAAGGAATTATGCAATTCCTAGGGTGGTTGGTGCATGGATAAATTCATTATAACTGATTGTGGCAAGTTGTAATAGAGTTTGAAGAGTATTTATGGGAGTTATTATTTAGTTTAACTCAGTTAAGTGAGTTAAACTCAGTTGTGCTAGTTGTAACTAAAGATACACTAGTGAAAGATGAGTGAATTAATTATTTAATTAATTCACAAGTAGTGTCCTACTTGAAACTGAAGAAATACAATAGTTAACTACTTACATGTCAGATCCAGTGGAGACCCAGTGGAGAGATAGGTGAAAGGGTGTGTTTCACTCTCAGTTGTGACTATAGTGGTGCATCCAATGCATCTACACAGACATTAGAGATGCCAATGAGGATTTCGTAGTGCAAGCAAGGCAAGATAGAATTAATTCAGGGATATTCTTTAGCAAGGATTGCGCAGTGGAGGAAGGCTATCAGGAGGCAAGAAATTGGTGCATAGATATGCAAATTTATACATGATAGTGTGTGACGATTGTATATTGTACTGATAGCTCTATGAGCTGAGCCTTGTATGAGATTGTTACATGTTCAATTGATATACATAATATATGATAGTTGGGTTTTTTAGCTTTAAGCTTTCCTGGTAAAAAATCTTGTTATGTGCGATTGATTTTTCTTCATATGTTTTGCAATAGGCGATTTAATTTCCACAAAGAAATAAGTGGAGGGATTATGTATTTAACATAAGATTAAATTGTTAGACGAGGAAAATCCATAACTAAATTATTGTGTTCATAAATTTATACATGTTATCAGAGCAGTGTTAATCACTGGAGATTGCAATATTGAAGCGGTGCTAAGTTTTGTGCTGGTGGACAATTTGAATTTTCTACAAGAATTTCTTGGTATGAAAATTGAGTAAACCTTGAAATGGCTTTCAATGGGTTGCGGTTGGAGTATGCACTCGAGGGCAGGTCGAACTACATATCCTGGAAGGACAGGATGGAGGTGGTTCTTGAAGATAATGGTCTGAAGGAGTTCATCGATAGCGATGTTCCTAAGCCCACTTCGACAGATGTTGCATTACTTGACTCCTGGCAAAAGAAAGTAGTGAAGATAAGAATAGTTATGTTGGAAGGTGTGGAAGACCATATTGTTTCAAGCCTTCACGGGAAAGCCGCTCCATTTGCAATGTGGAAAGCTTTGATAGACATTTTCTAAAGCAGTAGTGACCATAGGAAGTTGGCACTGAAAGATAAACTCAGAAAAATCAAAATGGAGAAGGGCGACAGTATTCCAAAGTATCTCACAAATTTTGTGCAATGTAGGGATGAGCTGGGGAGTGTGGGAATTACAGTTGCAGATGATGACTTAGTGAGCTTGGCTTTCCTTGGACTTTCAAAGAGTTGGCACAATTATCAAGACTCTGTCACTCGACGGGAGAAACTGCCAGATTGGGAGCGACTTTGGTCGGATCTAGTGAAGAGGAGATAAGGCACAGTACTAGGGATTGATCATCATCAAAGCATGATGATGAAGAGGATTTTGCTTTGGCTGCTAAAGTGAGGAAAGGGAAGGGGGAGCAATCCCATCCAAAATCCAAGGCTAAAGGCAAGAAGCTAGATTTGTCCAAGGGGAAGTGTTTTCATTGTCAAAAACATGGGCATCTTGGCACTAACTGCCCACAGAAAAAGAAGAACAAGAAGGTTGCTAGAGCTGCAGCTAGTGAGGCCCTTACCTCGAAATTTGAACTTGATTTCTCCTTGATCGCATGCTTGGTTTCAAGCGCAATGCGATCTGTGTTGTATCTTGATAATGGTGCTTCCTTCCACATGACGGGAGATAAGGAGCTTTTCAACTACTTGGAGGGGAAAGATCTCCAAATGCATATAGATATGGGCGATGATGGACGACCTAGTGTGACCAGCATTGGTACCATTACCTTTGAGAGGGATTCAGGTAAGCCATTTCTATTGAAAGATGTTATGCATGTTCCAGGTTTAAAGAAGAACTTGGTCTCAGTCACGATGTTGGAGGAAAGAGGTTATGACATTTTTTTCAGCGATGGAAAAGCTTTCCTGCGACATAAAACAATGGGTGAAACCAAGAGGATAGGTATTCGAGCTAATAATATCTACAAGCTAGAGGTAGATGGTTTCGTTGCAATGGTGGGAAAAGAAGAAGAAGTGGTGAGCCAGGATGAGGGAAAATTATGGCACAGGAGATTGGGCCATCTTCACCATGGCGCCCTAAAGATTTTGCAACAGATTTCTACTAGACTTCCCAAGGGTACACTTGCGCAGATAGATCAGTACAAGGGATGTATGATGGGTAATTTTGTGAAGACCACCTTTCATGAAAAGGAGAACCGTGCTTTGGGGATATTGGAGCGAATTCACACAGATGTGTGTGGACCATTCTCGGTTGCTTCAACAGAAAAACATAGATATTATGTTATTTTATTTTATGAATATTCTCGTAGACGCTGGATCTTATTCATGCAGAAGAAGGATCAAACATTCTAAAATTTCTGTGAGTTTAAAGCATTGGTGGAGAAAGAGTCGAGGAAGCAAGTGAAGGCTTTGTAGGGTGATAATGGTCGTGAATATATCTCGAACCAATTCAAGGAATTCTGTAGAAAAGAAGGAATTCGAAGAGAACTCATAGTGCCTCATAACCCACAGAAAAATGGAGTCACGGAGAGCAAGAACAGAATGATCATTGGTGTTGCACGAGCTATGCTGCATGATCAGGGCCCACCAATGCACTTATGGGAAGAAGCATGAAACGCTACGTTTTATGTGAAAATTTTTTGTCCCCATAGATTACCTGGCATCAATACACCTAAAGAAGATTTTACTCGTAAGAAGCCAGATGTTTCACATTTAAATATTTTTGGCTCATCTGTTTATGTTAATGTGACCAAGAATGCCAGGAACAAGCTGGAGCTGACTGCAGAAGTTGGGATATTTTTGGGGTACACAGAAACACCCCATAATTATCATCTGTATTTTCCAAATAGTTAGATGATTGTGGTGCGATGGGATATAGAATTCAACGAGGAGAAAGACATGAAGTTCTCACTTGAGAGGGAGCTACACTTGCATGTAGAGGAGGAACTACTTGTTCCCAAAAATGAGCCTCTAGATGTGGATCAACCATAGGAGGACATTCATGGATTGGAGGAGTCCACTCATGCAGAACGAAACATCAGAATAGATAGAAAGCATACCACAAAAGTTGAGACGCTGAAGCCTGATGCGGCACAAAATGTAGGAGTCCCTACTTCATAGCACAGAAAAAGACAATCTCCTCATCGATGTATTCGATACATGGCTCCCATATAAAAATGTAATATGAAAGAGCCATATTCTTTTCAAGAAGTAGTGCCGGAGCCTACATGGGTAGATGCCATGGTGGAGGAGTATGACTCCATTGTCAGTAACAGTGCTTGGAAAATTGTTCCAAGGCCGGTTGATAAATCAGTGGTAGGTTCAAGATGGATTTACAAGGTAAATCAAGCTACTAATGGGAGTGTAGAGAAGTATAATGAAATATTTGTTCCCCGTGGCTTCTCACAGATCGAGGGGATTGATTACAAAGAAACCTTTGCACATGTTGCATAGTATTCTTCCATAAGGACCATCCTTTCTCTCTCAGTGCATATGGGTTGGTGTTGGAACAAGGTCTCCTGAAAGCTGTGAAACTGGTCTAATTTTGTATATTTTTTATTATATTTATTCTAGTGCAAGGGTTTTGGGGTGGGTCAAAGTGCCGAAAGCATTGTAATGGGTCAAACGGTAAACCTGGGGTCTGAAAACCACGGTTTGTGGATCATAGGAAAGATTAGGCTAGATTGTTATAAATAGAGGAACATTTTGAAATGTAAGTACGAAATGAGGAGCTATTGATGCGAATTGTGGTGTAGTAAGTATGTTTGGGTTTTGGGGAAGGACTCTTGCTGGCTGTGTGGGCGGAGATCCAAAGTCCTTCTATGTGCAGACCCTGCTACTATGTGCATAGGATGGGATGGGTATTGTAAGAGGAAGTTGATGAATTGATGAATAAGAAAGGATGTTTGGGAACTGAATCTATGTGTATTGTTTATGTGAATCATTGGTAATTACTGTCTTATGCATATTCTATATTCAGCTGCGAAAGTTCTGTGTAATTATTTTACTGCATCTAAATTTGTTCTATACTGTTTACACAATGTTGAGTTATTGTCTTGAAGTATATTATTATTGAGCCCCATATTACAATTAACCTTGTGCACGTGGATGCGGAAAGAGGCCCATAAGTCCTGCTCGAGGAGATCTGGGCTTCTCGAGGTAGAACGTAGCTCTGCTTGCCTTACCTATCCTTTATCAGGGTGCGGAAACCTGGTTCCAGCACCCACCCATACTACTTAGGGTGAGACTTTGACCTGTGCAAGTAGGTCATTGCCAAAAGGGCCAATAGTATAGGGGCTTGTTGGAAAACCTTGAACTCCGAACCTGGGTCAGGACCGCTTGAGACAACAAATGATTCCATTGCTGGGACTTGGAGCATTTTCAGAAATGGATCGGGTAATGACAAGGCAGTGCTGATAAAGAAGAAGAGTAGGTGCGGGCTCCATTCTGAGTGAAAATAAAATGCAGAGCGGTAAGTACTATTGAACCAATCTAGAAGAGGATATGGCAGTGCACATGAAATTACCTACCTTTAAAGGTGCAACTGATGAGGACATGGACCGATTTTGGTTCATTGTAGACTCAGTATGGACGACACAAGGGGTGGTGAGTGATACTATGAAAAGGGTGCAGCTTTCCCTGGCGTTTGAAGAAAGAGCGTTGGACTGGTACATGTGATACGTCTCCCAGAATAGGAGTACATCTATTCAAGATATTAAGGACGCTCTAAAGCAACAATTCCGAAGAAATGATTTCAAGCAAGGTGCATCTGAGTCAGTATGGGACGCTGATCAGTGATTGAATAAAGCAATTAGAGAAGGAGGGTTTAAGTATGATGACAAGCAGCATACCGAATGGTTCATCGCTATGCTACTACCTCACTTGCATATACCTATGGGCCACCAGACCTTCGAATCATGGGAAAAAGCCTTGGAAGCCGCCATGAAACTCGAAGTTGTGCCCAAAGAAGACACTTCGGGAGGAGTAAATCAAATTCAGGAGCAACTCGGAGCTATGCACATGGAAATTCAGAGCCTGTGAAAGGAGCAAGGGAAGGGAGCTAGTGCAGACCTATGGTGCACATGATGTTAGACGTCTGGACATATGAAGGATCAATGCCCACTACTAGTAGATTACATATGGGTAGGTCCAGGCTCAAGTGGGTCTGCGTTATGGTGTAATGACTACCAGGTTGCAGGACTACACGATACGGCCCAGTGCCCTCAGCTAAGTATGGGCGAACTAAAGCAACAATGGTGTAGATTATGTCAGTTAGTAGGACATAATGAGTAGAAATGTCACACTTATGAGCTGGTGATAGATCAAGGAAGCTTGTATATGGTACAGTTGGACATTGTGTCACCTAGATCCCCCACAAACTTCGGTGGCTCCCCAGCTAGGGGCAGGCGAGGTCGGGGGGGAAGCGCAGGACGAGGACATGGGTAGCTAATATGTTATAATTTTGGGGAGGTAGGACACTTTGTGAGGGATTTCCCAAACCCTACCAGGAAATCCTGTAAATATTGCCGGCCGCTAGACCATGAGATTGAGGACTGCCCGATCTTGATAACAAAAATGTAAGAGAAACATCCAACACCAATGTAGAACGTACAATGAGTTAAGGCTGAGCTACAAGACGGAAATTCAAGTACAACATGCATAGGGATGCCTATGATAGAGGATACATGGGGTCCTTCGAGTCAACAGACATCTGACAACCCAGGAGGATTGGATAGTACTAAGACAAGAAACTCTACTTTGCAAATGCCTACACACCTAGGAATGGATGACGAAGTGAGACCCTTATTGTAGGCATGTATCAAGCTATTATGCCACCCAGGGGCCGAAGAAAACCTCTAGACGGTAATAGATAGCTATGCAGGGCAACCCCCCCATCTCCAAAAGTTCGTGACATACAAAAGTTAGGCAGATATGGGAAATGTACCAGTAGGGAGACGAGACTAACTGCCCATATTGGTAGTTATGAAATGGATCAGGTTGTCTTAGACTTGGGGTTAGATGCCAACGTGCTACCTAAGAAAACTTGGCAGCGAATGGGAGAACCCAAATTGGAGTGGTCCAATATCCAACTGTGTATGGCCAATCAGCAGAAGATTATACCTCTAGGAAAACTATTGAAACTCATGGTACATATCGCTGGGGTTAGGGCCCAGGCTAATTTCGAAGTAATTTAGATTGTAGAAGATGCAGACCCATACCCTGCGCTCTTAGGACTTGACTAGGCCATAGATATGGGTGGTATCATCAACCTCCAGAATAGAGGGATGGTATTTGAAAATAACGGGACAAGGGTGATAGTACCATTAGATCCTATGGAGGGAGACCACTACACAGAGCTCGTACGTGGTAAAAAAGAGGTATATAGCATATAAAATTTGACCATGTATAACGAGGATTGTATCAATCCTACGACGGAGGGGGTACTCTGCTGGGAAACATACAATGAGTACTTCTCTGACGACGAGACGAAAAATTGGCAAAATCGGTTGCAGGATGTCTCGATGCTATGACATCCTCGGGTGGCAAAGAACCTCCACTGCATTTCTTTAGAGGTAAGAGATCTACCTCATTTTTATGATTCTAGTAGCATCCAAGAATTCCTGAGAACACTGGAAGCTATGGTTCTAGGAGAACAACGGCTATGGGCCCTTAATCTAGCTATGCCTGGGACACCTACATGATGGTGGGACACCCACAAGGTAACATTTCAGGATTGGGAGACATATTGATATATGATGATCCTATGGTTCACACCTCCGACTAACATATGCACCAAGATGTTCCTCGGACCTGGGGATCCCCGCGCGCATTTGCTCACCTTGATGGACAAATGGTCCGATCAAACTACAGAAGAGTGGGTTCATCTATTTATTCATGCTTTGGGCCCTATCCCCGTAACCTGGTATTTATATGCGGAGCTACATCAACGCACCCACCACTGGGAAACACTAAAAGATGACTTTATAGGAACATTCAGACTAATTGGAGGGACAAAGGTGCTCGACGAAGCTCTACAGGACATTGATTATTTGGTCTTTAATGACTCACACCATCGTGCCACACCATAGGTCCTAACATGGGATGCACAGATGCAAGACATATTCAATTGTTGTAGCTTGGAAATAAAAGAAAAGGAAGACAATCCTCGGAACGTCTCTATCCCAGAATCCGAGGGGGAGCGCACCGTCATTGGACCCTCTCTGCAGAATATTGATGTGACTCAACCTCTCCAGCTATGCGAAGTTAATATCGGGATGGAAGAACATCCTAAGTTGGCTAAGATTGGGGACTATTGGGATGAAGGAACTGTCAGCAAAATTGCAGAACTACTTACGGAATATCAACACTTATTTCTGAAAAAAATTTCCGAGCTCAAGGGAATCATGAGGGACCTACGCATTATGCACATCACTCTGAAACCAAAGGTGCATCCCATAAAGCAGCAACCTTACCGTTTGAACCCTAAATATAAGCAAAAGGTTAGAGAAGAACTAGACAACATGCTTGCTGCAGGTATCATTGAACCGGTGGAACAGTTGGATTGGGTAAGCCCAATGGTTATCTAGGAGAAGAAAATAAAAGGGGAGATACGCATCTGCATAGACCTACATAAATTAAATGATGCCTGTGTCAATGAGCCCTTCCCTATGCCCTTCTCTGACAAAATCCTTGATAGTGTGGGTGGGAAGGAAGCCTATTCATTCACCGATGGGTTCTCAGGGTACCATAGATCGAAATTTCACCTGAAGATCACATTAGGACTACATTTGCGACATAATGGGGGCCCTTTTAATATATAGTTATGCCCTTTGGTCTCAAAAATGCACCCACTATCTTCTCTAGGGTAGTAGTTTCTCCCTTCAAGGAGTTTATCCATAAGTTCCTGTAGATTTATTTCGATGACTGGATGGTATTCGGCTTGGTGAAGGAGCATGTCTCTAACCTGTGATTGATGTTAGACGCATGACGAAAGCACCAAATTTCCTTGAATATCAAGAAGTGTATCTCTGCGTGCCCTTCGAGATCCTTCTTGGGCACATAGTTTTCTGGAAAAGGATGATGGTTGATCCTACGAAGGTCGCCATGATTATAAATCTGGCAGTCCCAACAATGGAGAAACAACTGCATTCTATTCTCGGCCACACAGACTATTACAGGAAATTCATTGATGGGTATGCACTAATTACAACACCCATGGAAAATATTCTTAAGAAGTATGCGTCCTTTTTTTGGAATGATAAATGTCAGAAATTTTTTGAGCTACTCAAGTAGAAGATGATCTTTGCACCCATACTAATATTTCCTGATTGGTCAAAGGAATTTCATGTACATGTGGATGCATCAGGCATCGCCTTGGGTGTTGTCCTAACCCAACCTGGACAGGGAGATATTGATCATCCGGTTTCCTTTTTGAGTTGGAAGCTCTCAAGCACAGAGTGAAACTACTCTACCACTGAACGAGAGGGATTGGCCATGGTCTATGCATTACAGAAATATCGACATTATATATTGGGCGGACACTTTAATATGTTCACCGATCATTCGGCTTTGAAATACCTTGTCAACAACCCTGTGTCGGGAGGGAATATTTGCTGCTGGCTATTGCTATTTCAGGAATTGAGATCATCGTCAAGCCTGGGAGGCTAAACTCGGGTCCAGATCATCTGTCCCGCATTGAAACGGGTGAAGAACCCACTAACTTGGAGGAAGGATTACTAGATGCATAGCTATTCACCATTAATATTTTTGTCACACACTTCACTGATATCATCCAGTTCCTAACTACAGGTGTAGCTCTCGTAGAATATTCGGTGCAGTAGAAGAAGGAATTGGTTACTCGAGCGGTGGACTTTACTATGATTTCCGGCCAGTTATACAAGCTAGGAATTGATGAGGTACTACGCAGATACATCCTGGAACATGAACGATAGGCCATTTTGGTGGAGGCACGCGAAGGCGTCGCGAGAGGCCACTACACAAGGAAAGAAACGGCCCAAAAGGTCTTGAGAGCTGGGTTATGGTGGCCCACCCTACATTAGGAATCCCACACCAATTTTAAATCATGCGATACGTGCCAACGGACGATATGGCCCTCATGCAGAGATGAGATACCATTGCAACCTCAAATATCTTTGCAGGCCTTTGAAAAATGGGCCATTTATTTTTTCAGGCCCATCAATCCGCCAGGTAATAAGACAGGTGCGCACTACATTATTACTGCCACTGAGTATGTCACTCGATGGGCTGAAGCACAAGCAGTGAAGGATTGTACTGCAGATATTGTTACACATTTCATATTTGAGAAGATCCTAACCAGGTTTGGCTGCCAGAAGATCCTAATGAGCAACCGAGGCACTCACTTCGTGAACGAAATGATACAAGCCCTGAATGAGGAATTTTGGATCGATCATATGAAAATTACACCATACCACCCACATGCAAATGCGACAGTCGAGGCTTTCAACAAAATCCTAGAGTAAGCATTAATTAAGGTCTGCAATGCCGATCATAGCGATTGGGATGTATGCATCCCCTCTATGCTATGGGCCTACTGGACGACCTATAAAAAGCTAACAGGAAGGACTCCCTTTCAGATGGTTTACGGGAAGGAGGCCATTCTTCCCATAGATTATGTTCTTCCTAGCCTACGTATTGCAGCATTTACAAATATTGCAGAACCTGACATAATGGAGGAATGCCTTGTGTAGCTTCTGGCATTAGAGGAAGATCGGTTTATTGCTAACTTTCATCAGCAAGTACAAAAGGCTCACGATAAAGCCTGGCATGATCAACATATTCGCCAGAAGACATTCATAGTCGACGACCTTGTCCTCTTATATGATAGCCAATTTGTGAAACACCTAGGGAAATTCTGACAGCACTAGCTTGGCCCCTACACTATTAAGGAAATCACGAATGGTGGAGCAGTCTGGCTAGCTACCCTGCACGGTGACATGTTACCAGGCTATGTCAATGGTAGTCAGCTCAAACCATACAAGTCTAAATGACTATATGGCTGGAGTATTTTGCTCAGGAAAGATCGGCGCACCTGGGATAGGGCACTGACGATAGGGCACTGACGCACATACGGGACACACCCGCTGGTCATTAGATTGCTCCAGGGGTGCTTGGCATCCGTATGGCCATAATGACTCGAGATGAGTCACAAGCTTGTGTTGGGGGACTGTTGGAATAGGGTCTCCTATGAGCTACACAACTGGTTCAATTTTGTATGTTTTTTATTATATTTAGTCTAGCGCAAGGGTTTTGGGGTGGGTCAAAAACCCAAAAGCATTGTAATGGGTCAAAGGGTAAACCTGGGGTCTGAAAACAATGGTTTTTAGATCTTAGGAAATATTAGGCTAGATTGTTATAAATAGAGGAACGTTTTGAAATGTAAGTAGGAAATGAGAAGCTATTGATGTGAATTGTGGTGTAGTAAGTTTTTTTAGGTTTTTGGGGAAGGAATCCTACTGACTGTGTGCACGGAGATCCAGAGTCCTGCTGTGTGCAGACCCTACTACTGTGTGCATAGGCTAGGATGGGTATTGTAAGAGGAAGTTGATGAATTGATGAATACGAAAGGTTATTTGGGAACTGAATCTATGTGTACTATTTATGTGAATCATTGGTAATTACTGTCTTATGCATATTGTGTATTCAACTGCGAAAGTTCTGTGTAAGTTTTTTACTGCATCTAGATCTGTTTTGTTCTGTTTATGCAATGTTGAGTTATTGTCTTGAAGTATATGATTATTGAGCCCCATAGTACAATTAACCTTGTGCATGTGGATGTGGAAAGAGGCCCATAAGTCCTGCTTGGGGAGATCTGGGCTTCTTGAGGCAGAACACAACTCTTCTTGCCTTACCTATCCTTTCTCAAGGTGTAGAAACCTGGCTCCAACACCCACCCATACTACTTCAGGTGAGACTTTGACCTGCAAAAGTAGGTCACTGCCAAAAGGGCCAGTAGTATAGGGGTCTGTTGGAAAACCTTGAACTCTGAACCTGGATTAGGACCCCTTGAACCAAAATTTGGCACATTCATTAGATGTATGTGAATATTGCCTTCCTTAATGGGATCATTGAGGAAGAAGTGCACATTGAGCAACCTGAAGGATTTGAGATCTTCAACAATGATTCGTATGTTTGCAGACTCAAAATAGCATTGTATGGGCTGAAGCAAGCACCCCGTGCTTGGTACACTCAGATCGACATATATTTCAGTGGACTTGGCTTCACCAAGGGTGAAGTAGATGCAAATATTTACTAGATTTTGGTGGAGGGTAAGCTTTTAATCATTTTTCTTTATGTTGATGATTTAATACTGACTGGTGATTAGCAGTTGATACACTCATACAAGGAGGACCTTGGAAAGGAATTCAAGATGAAGGATATAGTTCTCCTTCACTATTTCCTTAGATTGGAAATATGGAAGCGAAAAGGGAAATATTTGTGTCTTAAGGCAAGTATGCTCGGGAGATACTCGGTAAGTTTCACATGGAGGACTAAAAATCCATGGATACTCCTCTTCCAAGAAATTGGAGGAAAGAGGATGCTACATTGGCAGAGGTAGTGGATGCTACTGTCTATCAATAGTTTGTGGGTTTGCTCATGTATTTAGTTAATACAAGACTATACATATTCTATGAAATGAACTAGCTTAGTCAAGCGATGGTTAAGCCTACCAAGCTCTTCTGAAAGGCGGGAAAGCATGTCCTGAGATATCTCAGGGGCACATCTGAGTATGGATGATGGTACAGATAAAAAAATGAGGTGAAGTTGCATGGCTTCACGGATGCAGATTGGGCAGGCAAGCCAACGGACAGAAAGAGCACATCAGGAGGGGTTTTCAGTATCAGATCTATAGTTGTTTCTTGGTACAGTAGGAAACAAATATCTATGGCACTCAGTCTAGTAGAAGAGAAATACATGGCAGCAAGTCAAGCTGCATGTGAGGCTATCTGGATGAGGAAGATCCTGGTCGGTTTGTTCGGTTCTCATTTAGATCCTACAGTGATTCATTGTGATAACTAGAGTCTCATTAAAATCTTGATTAATCATGTGTTTCATGATAGATCTAAGCATGCATGTAGATATCCAGTATCATCATATCAGAGGTTCTGTGCAGCGGAAGATCATGTTGCTCCAGTACATTCCTACGGAAGATCAGGATGCAGATATTTTGACGAAGGCGCTCAGTAGGAGAAAATTCAAATACCATAGAGAAAATATTGGGGTGAAGGATAATCCCTATCTTTTTGAGAGGGAGTGTTGAGATTCAACAAGAAGATGATGCTAGTGAAAATTAAACACCTTCACTAGGTGGGCCCCGCAGGATATTTTTAGGTGTTGTTGATCAACATTTGTCATTGATGTCAACCCAAGCAGCATCAGGGGCTAACCAAATATTGCATGGGAATTTTGACCTACCAAATTAATATATTCTGGGTCAATAATGGTTTTGATGGTTTCTACTTGTCGAGATATTTCCGTTGATATATGGCACGCCATGTAATTCTTCATGGTTTGAGAGATATTCATGTTTGAATTTTGTACCCCCAGTTAGTGGGCTAAAACCCCATGTGGTTGGGGCATGGGTCATTGAAAAGTCATAATTAATATTTTTTAAGCTCCTAAAATCCCTCCCATGTTCAATTTTTGAAGCCCCTCTCAACTTAAGCATTTATATAAATTGTGATCTTCATTTCCTCCTTAGGCAAGGGATTTCTCCATCTAAAACAGGTCATCGTGGCATTTTTGCTCTAATTTTTTTTTCTACGAAGGTTAAGAAGTTGAAATTTTTATGAGGTGAAGCCAAAAACCTGAGGAAGATTTTGTAAAAATTTCAGATCAAGGTGTGCGATATTTTTGGAGATATGATCTGTGGAAGTCAGGGTTTTTGCAGGCTCCTGAAATTCATCTCAAAGAAGTGACCTTGGTAAATTATTCATAACTCTCTCTCTGAGTATCGGATTGGAATTCTATAAAAAGTGGCAAATAGTGAACAATAATTAATTTTCGAATATATCAATTTCAAATCCAAATGAAGAAACAATGACATGTGGCATGTCGTAAAAGTGCGCTCTGCTGAAACAGTCCATAATTAGGGAATTGTGAGAGATTGGGTATAACTCTCTCTTGAAGAATCCAAATTGGGTCAGACCTATGGCAGAAGACTCAGAGGACTACTACAGGACAGAAAATCAGATATTGAGGATCTAAAATAACAAAGATACACCAAATTCAATATCGAGCTCCTAGAAGGCAAGAAAAAGCTAGATCATGTGTTGTCAAGGGTTTCAAAGGACCAGAATTTCTACAACAACAAAGCAAAGAAAGGTGCAGCAGAGGGTAGCATGACAATAGCAGCAACCAAGGTGCATAACAACAGCAAGAAGTTCATCATATGAAGTCTTCAAGTGGGCAGCAATGCATACAATCATTGTAAAGGTATCATTGTACTTAGTCATTGTAAATACATTATTGTACAAATTGTACTAGTATCTATCTGCCAAGGGTTGAAGAGGAAGTGTTGGGAGGTCTAGGATCATCATTAGGTGGTTATGTCAAAGTTGGGGTTATGGTCTAGTGTATCTTCTTCTTCTACATCATTCTATATCATTGTAAAGTGGACCATTTTCCCTGGTACGGGAGTCCATTATTATTTTATTCTTCTATAGGGTGGTAGGGTGGTGCTAGGGTGAGTTGTAGCTCATTGGGTGTTGGGGCATCCGTTCAGTTGACTACTGAAGAATCTCGAGCATTGGAGCGTCCATCCAGTGGGAGCTGGAGAAGAATGCTTTTCTAGATTCTAGGAAGTTGGAGCTTTATTTTCAATTGGAGTTGAATATTAAAGAATTATTAGAAAAGCATTAGGTGGTTTTTGTCCCGGAGTGGGTTTCCACCTTAAAAACTGTGTGCATTTTTGTTCCTCTTGTTTGCTGCTATCATTGTACAAACAATGATAATAATTGAAGATTAAATTGAAAGGAATATTGATTCACCCCCTCTCAGTATTTCCAACAATTGGTATTAGAGCTTGGTTCCTTCAATAGCAATTTAACAGCTGGAAGGAGGTCATGGAGCATACCAAGAATGGTGTACCTCTATTCAATGAAAATAATTATGCACTCTGGAAAGGAAGAATGGAGGTCTATCTCTTGGCACAAGGTTACAAAGTATGGGACACTATTCAAAATGGATTTACATCAACTACGAGTGAACAAGGTAAGAAGAATTTGGTAAATGATGCAAAAGAAAATAATATTATTATCAGTGGACTTATTGAATCTGCTTATCATAAGGTGTTGGGTTGTAAAACTACCAAAAATGTATGGGACAAGCTTGAGAATATATATGCAGGTGACTCAAATGTCAAAGAAGCAAAGCTTCAAATCTATAGAGAAAAAATTGAGCAACTCAGAATGAAAGAAGATTGCAACATTGCTGCATACTTCCAATACGTTGATGAAATAACCAATACTCTGGAAGGATTGGGAGAGCTAGTTGACGAGAAGACTATTATATGGAAGATTCTTAGAACGTTACCAGGGAGATTCAACCCAAAGGTATCAGTCTTAGAATACAGTGCAAATATGGACAAACTCAGCAAGGAAGAATTACATGGAGTTCTCATAGCATATGAAATGAGACTTGATGAAGAAAAGGGTACTTCAAATCTAGAAACTGCGTTCGTTGCATCTAAGCAAACCAATCAGGACAAACAACCTTCAATTGAAATGACATGCACCTACAAGTGTGAAGAAAAGGGAGATGATGGAGAAGGTCTTTCAAATTAAGAATATGCTTACTTTACGAGAAAACTAAAACCCGGTAATGGAAAATTCAAAGGTAAACTTCCATTTATATGTTTCGTTTTTGGTGAGGTTGGGAATTTCGTAGCAAAATTTCTGAACAAAAGTGATGGCCACTCAAAAGGAAAGAAAGGCTTTAAGAAATTCAACAAGAAAGGAAAAAAGAAAGGATCCAAAAGAAAGTTTCTCTCTAAAGAAGATAGCTCATCATTCGATGAAGAAAGTGACAGCAAAGAAGAAGCCAATGAGAAAGTATTGTTTATGGCCAAGCACAATAAACAAGAAGTATAAATCAATGAAGAATAAGGGTTGACCATAGAATAATTTTATGAGGAGGCAATCAAGCTTATAAAAGAGCTCAATGCTAAGAAGATCTATTCCAATACTCTTGAAGAACAAGTTCAAGGTCTCAAAATTGAGGTTGAAGAACACAAATGTATTGAAGATTCACTTCAAAAGAAGTTGGAAGAAAGCAACCAAGAAAGGGAAGCATTAGAAGCCGAAGTAGTCTCATTGCGTAAGGAAGTGAAGAAGGGAAAAACTATCCAAAACTATGCCAACAACTCAAGGGCATTGGAAGAACTCATCAACAATCAACGATCTTACAATGAAAAAACTGGCCTCGGTTACAAGAAGAAGAAGCAATACCTTCTACAACAAAATACAATGAACCTATGAGATCTGACATACATGAAGACTTCATTGGACAATATTTGCAAGCACATCCTTGGAAGACGATTCCTCGATGAATATTTTCATCCAGATACCAAAATATTTTTCATGGCCATTTTTATTCATGTGGAAAATTTGGTCATAAAGCTGTAGAATGTCGTATGTACCCTAGGAACCAATACAATTACAAGAGATTCTTCAAATATGAACCTCCCAGGGCTCAACGAAACATTAATATATTTGAACATTTAAGAAATAATATGGAATGTTACAAATGTCAGAGCTTTGGACACATAGCCAGAGACTACAGACTTGAAAATCCTCCAGAACAATCTTCGAAGCCACAAAATGAATGAACATGGAAGAAGAAGAAGACTGATAACTTTGCTCTCACTCTCAAGGCTAAAAAAAATAAAGATGCGTGATATGTTGACAACGGTTGCTCAGCGCATATGACTGGAGATAGAAGGAAATTTGTATCTCTGAAAGAGAAGAAGGATGGAACCATATCCTTTGGAAATGATAGATCTTCAAATGTTATAGGATTAGGTACTGTCACTCTCGGAAGTAAAGATGTTATAGCCAAGAATGTTCTATTGGTCGAAAACATGAATCACAATCTGCTCAGTGTTGGACAACTGTGTGATCAAGGACACACAATGCTATTCAACTCCACAAAATGTGAAACCAGGAAAGGAAAGTATGGTAAAATTGTGGCTACAACAAGTCGAGCTCCAAATGACATATATGTTCTGGATGAAGCAACTAAAGCATGTATACTAGCTAAGGAAGATGAATGTTGGTTATGGCACAAACGAATAGGTCACATAAACTTTGACAATCTTGTCAGGATAAGAAAAAAGGAAGCAGTATGAGAAATGCTGAAAATCTAAAAACCTTCCAACACACTATGTGAGGCATGTCAGCATGGAAAGCAAACAAAAGTCCAATTTAAAACAAAAGAACACTCTGCATCACATCCATTGGAATTGATACATACTGATCTATGTGGTCCTATGAGAACAAAAGGCTTAGACAGATAATTATATTTCATGGCAATGATAGATGACTATACCAGGATGACAGCCGTCAGTTTCCTAAAGAAAAAATCTAAAGCATTTGAGTGCTTTAAGATCTACAAGGAGTTGGTTGAAAATGAAACTAATTTGAAAATAAAGTGTTTAAGATAAGATAATGGTGGAGAATTCACTTCCAAATTATTTTAGCAATACTGTGACGAAAATGGAATAAAAAGGAAATTTTCAACAGCACGAACACCTCAGCAAAATGGAGTTGTTTAAAGAAAGAATAGAACCATACAGTAAATGGGTAGAACAATGTTGAAGGACTCAAAATTGGATGAAAATTTTTGGGTTCAATAAATTTATACGGCAGTCTTCATTATCAACCGAAGTCTTCTCAGAAATAATTGCAACAAGACTCCATATGAATTATGGAAAGGAAAACCAGCTAATGTAAAATATTTATGAATCTTCGGAAGCAAATGTTATATCAAAAGAGAAGATCAAAATTTGGGTAAGTTTGAATCACGTGTTGATGAAGGTATATTTGTTGGTTACTCACACAAAAGAAAGGCCTATAAATGCTATAATCGAAGATGAAAACAGATAGTGGAGAGCATAAATGTTACATTTGACGAAGATGGTCTTCTAGCGAGTAATGATGAGGATATAGAATCTTTGAAACTTGAGACAGAGGCTGAAAAAGACACAGATAAAATTGTAGAACAAGAAGCAAATATCAACGAGGAAGAAGTAAATAATGATCATCAAGATATACTAGAACAACAACAACAAGCTCCTCCAAGGAGAACAAAAGAGTGGATTCAAAAGAACCATCCATCAAATCAAATCAGTGGTGACATAAATGAAGGTCGACAGCTTCATTCATGACAACAAGCTCACTTTGCTTTTCTAGCAACCTTTGAGCCTATTAGTTTTAAGGAAGCCAGCCAGAATGAACATTGGAT
This sequence comes from Pinus albicaulis, assembly GCA_034641835.2. NCBI lineage: Eukaryota > Viridiplantae > Streptophyta > Pinopsida > Pinales > Pinaceae > Pinus > Pinus albicaulis. Next base: position 1,333,248,803 of record CM076584.1, on the reverse strand, counting down.
AGCAGCTATGAATGAAGAATTGGATCAAATTGAGAAGAATAACACTTGGTAATTAGTTCCACGACCAAAAGATAAAAATGTCATTAGGACTAAATGGGTATTCAGGAACAAATTGAATGAAGATGGGCAGGTTACTAGAAACAAAGCAAGATTGGTTTGCAAAGGCTATGCACAAGTGGAAGGAATTGATTTCGGCCAAAAGTTTACACCAGTTGCTAGAATGGAAGCCATCTAAATGTTTCTCACCTATGCATGTTCAAGAAAAATGAAAGTCTACCAAATGGATGTTAAGTCAACATTTCTGAATGGAGAATTAGAAGAAGAAGTTTAAATCGCACAACTTGAAGGTTTTCACTATCACAAAAATAAGACTATGTCTATAGGTTAAAGAAGGCTCTATATGGTCTCAAGCAAGCTCCTAGAGCATGGTATGCTCATCTTGATGGATATCTATGTCAACAAGGGTTCAAGAAAGGTACTATTGATAGCAATCTTTATGTACAAATAGATAAAGATAATTTAACAATCGTTGAGGTATATGTGGATGATATAATATTGGTAGCAATGATGATCGACTAAGTAAGAACTTTCATACAAAGATGCAAATTGAATTTGAGATGTCTTTACTTGGTGAGCTGACATAATTCTTAGGGCTTCAAATATCTCAACAAGAGAAAGGAATATTTATATGTCAAGCCAAGTACATCAAGGAAATGCTCAAGAAATTCAAAATGGATTATTTCAAACTCGTCCTTACTCCGATGGTAACAGGTTGCAAATTGAGCATAGATGACTCATCTAAGGATGTGGATCAGAGGTTGTATAGATCTATGATTGGTAGTCTTCTATATGTAACAACCTCTTGGCCAGATGTTATGCACGTAGTTGGATAAGTACCAAGATTCCAAGCAGCACCAAAAGAATCCCATATTATTGTCGTCAACAGAATTCTTAAATATCTAAAGGGCACAAAGGAATATGGCTTGTGGTATCCCAAGGTTAACAATCTCATTATTCAAGCCTTTACAGATGCAGATTAAGCAGGAAGCGTTGATGATCGTAAGAGTACTAGTGGAGCAGCATTCTATCTAGGTGGTTGTCTCGTATCATGGTTGAGCAAAAATCAAACTTCAATCTTGTTATCTACAGTGGAAGTAGAATACATTGTAGCAACATCATGTTGTACTCAAGTAATTTGGATGAAACAAAATTTTCAAGATATTCAAGTACAATTCAGTGAGCCTATTCCCATATTCTATGAAAACACTAGTGCCATCAACATCTCCAAGAATCCTGTCATGCAATCAAAAACAAAACACATTCTGATCAAATATCATTTTGTTAGAGAACAAGTCGCTGGAAAGAATATCAAACTTGAGTATGTTTGTACAAAATAACAAATTGTTGATATCTTCACTAAATCTTTACGTCATGAAGCATTTGAATATCTTCGTCAAAATCTTGGGATTCTCCCAAGTTCTCATTAGATTAGAGGTCTACAAGACGGTTGTGTGTCAGGGGGAGTGGAATTGTGTACAGGTCTGCAGGATGGTTTTGTTTCAGGGGGAGTTACCCTTTGCCATTGATGTCAAAGGGGGAGAGAATGTTGTAGGAAGAGGTGTCATGATCGCAGGGGGAGTACTTGTGTTGCCATCAATGCCAAAGGGGGAGATTGTTGATAAGCGGTTGTCATTGATGTCAACCCAAGCAGCACTAGGGGCTAACCCAATATTGCATGGGAATTTTGACCTACCAAATTAACATATTCTGGGTCAATAATTTTTTTTATGGTTTCTACTTGTGAGATGTTTCTGTTGATATATGGCACGCCATGTAATTCTTCACAGCTTGAGAGATATTCATTTTTGAAGTTTGTACCCCCAATTAGTGGGTTAAAACCTCATGGGGTTGGGGCATGGGTCATTGAAAAGTCACAATTAATATTTTTTAAGCTCCTAAAATCCGTCCCACATTCACTTGTTGAAACCCCTCTCAACTTAAGCATTTATATAAATTGTGATATTCATTTCCTCCTTAGGTAAGGGATTTTTCCATATAAAACAGGTCATCGTGGAATTTTCGCTCTAAATTTGTTTCTACGAAGGATAAGAAGCTGAAATTTTTATGAGGTGAAGCAGAAATCCTAAGGAAGATTCTGTAAAAACTTTAGATCAAGGTGCAAAATATTTTTGGAGATATGATCTAGGGAAGTCAGGGTTGTTGCAGGCTCCTGAAATTCATCTCAAAGAAGTGACCTCGGTAAATTCATCATAACTCTCTCTCTGAGCATCGGATTGGAATTCCATAAAAAGTGGTGAATAGTGAATGGTATGTTATTTTTTATATATCAATTTCAAATCCAAATGAAGAAACAATGACATGTGGCATGCCATAGAAGTGCGCTCTACTGAAATAGCCCATAATTAGGGCATTGTGAGAGATTGGGTATAACTCTCTCTTGAAGAATAAAAATTCAGTTAGACCTATGGCATTGGAAAGATGACTTAGAGGAATACTGTAGGACCAAAAATCATATATTGAGGATCTGAAATAATAGAGATACACCAGATTCAATATCAAGCTCTTAGAAGGTAAGAAAAAGCTATATCATGTGTTGTCAAGGGTTGCAAAGGACCAGACTTTCTATGGCAGCAAAGCAAAGCAAGGTGCAACAGAGGGTAGCATGACAAGAGAAACAACCAAGGTGCATAGCAGTAGCAAGAAGTTCATCATATGAAGTCTTCAAGTGGGCAGCACTGCATATAATCATTGTAAAGGTATCATTCTACTTAGTCATTGTAAATACATTATTGTACAAATTGTACTAGTATCTATCTGCCAAGGGTTGAAGAGGCAGTGTTGGGAGGTCTAGGATCATGATTAGGTGGTTGTGTCAAAGTTGGGGTTATGGTTTCGTATATCTTATTCTTATACATCATTCTATATCATTGTAAAGTGGATCATTTTCCCTGGTATAGGAGTCCATTCTTCTTTTATTCTTCTATAGGGTGGTAGGGTGGTGCCAGGGTGAGTTGTAGCTCATTGGGTGTTGGGGCATCTATTCAGTTGATACTGAAGAATCTCGGGCGTTGGAGCGTCCATCTAGTGGGAGCTGGAGAAGAATGCTTTTCTATATCATAGGAAGTTGGAGGTTTATTTTCAATTGGAGTTGAATATTAAAGAATTATTTGAAAAGCATTAGGTGGTTTTTGTCCCAGAGTGGGTTTCCACCTTGAAATCTGTGTGTATTTGTATTCCTCTTGTTTGCTTCTATCATTGTACAAACACTAATAATAATTGAAGATTAATTAATGCTCTAATTGAAAGAAATAATGATTCACCGCCCCCCCCCTTCTCAGTATTTCCAACAGGTGTATGTCTATTTTTAGAATGATGGGCATATTCTATAATTAGCAGGATGTTGATTCTAGACAGTTGAGAAAATTCTATATTTATATGAGTTTCTATCTTTAGAATATGGGCAAAGTCTATTTATAGATCACTAATATAAAAATAGAATGCATGTCGATTATTATTAGCCCGTAATAACAATTAGACAATAATAGTAACTTATTCTCTTCAAGCACTTGATTTCAGTAAATAGATGTGGCACATCAGTGGGCTGAAGGAATTACACAATTCCTAGGGTGGTTGGTGACTCATGCATGGATAACTTCATTATAATTGATTGTGGTAAGTTGTAACAGAGTTGGAAGAGTAGTTATGCGAGTTGTTATTTAGTTTAACTTAGTTAAGTGAGTTAAAATCAGTTGTACTAGTTGTAACTAAAGATACACTAGTGAAATATGAGTGAACTATTTATTTAATTAATTTACAAGTAGTTTCTTACTTTAAACTAAAGAAATAGAACAATTAACTACTTGCATGTCAGACCTAGTGGAGACCTAGTGGAGAGACAGGTGAAAGGTTGTGTTTGAATATCAGTTGTGACTTTAGTGGTGTATTCAATGCATCTAAATAGACATTGGAGATGAAAATGAGGATTGCAAAGTTAAAGCAAGGAAAGATCGAATTGATTCAGGGATCTTCTATAGTAGGGATTGCATAGTGAAGGTAGGCTGTCAGGAGGCAAGAAATTGGGGCATAGATATGCAAATTTCTGCATGACAGTGTGTGACGATTGTATATTGTACTGAGAGCTCTATGAGATGATATTTTTATGATATTGTTACATATTCCATTGATATACATAATATATGATAGTTGGGGTTTTTAGCTTTAAGCTTTTCTAGTAAAACAACTTGTTATGTGTAGTTGATTTTTCTTCATATGTTTTGCAATTCCCGATTTAATTTCTGCAAAGAATTAAGTGGAAGGATTATGTATTTAACTTGAGATTAAATTGTTAGATTAGGAGAATCTGGAAATACATTATTGTGTTTATAAATTTCTACACTTTAATAAATTCTTCTGCATTACTTGTTATAATCATGTCATCCACATACAACGCAATAAAAATAATATACCTATTTAATCATACATGGTATATATATTTAGATCATTCATATTCCTATGAAAACAATCCAGTAAGAAAAATGAATCAATCTTCTCGTACCAAGACCTATGTGATTGTTTTAAACCATAAAGTGCCTTTTTCAATCTACAGACTAAATGTTCATGCCCTTCCTTAATGTTTAGGCTACTCTAAATAAACCTCTTCTTTTAAATCACCATTTAAGAATGAAAACTTAACATCTAACTGATTTAGCTTCCACTGATATTTTATAGCTCAGGAAATTAACATTCTAATAATATTCAGTTTGGCTACAAGATTAAAGGTTTCTTCAAAGTCAATTCCCTCTTTCTGTGAATAACCCTTTGCTACCAATCTATTTTTGAACTTCTCTATACTCCCATCTACATTAATTTAGGTTTTTAAAGCCATTTTCAACCTATGGGTATTTTTCCTTCATGAAATTCAAATAGTTCCCAAGTATTTTTGTTGATAATAGATTCAAATCCTTCGTTCATTGTAGCCCTCCACTCATGCCATTGTTTAGCTTCTTTATAATTTGTGGGATCTACAACATTTAAAATGTTTGACATTAAAGAATAGTCTTTCAATATGGATGGTAGTTGAGTCTGCGTACCTGATCTTCTGAGTAAACGACTCATCTCAAATCGGTGTGCTTCAAGCCTTTGCGGGCTTAACTTACTTACTACATCACCTGCCTCGTCTTCTTTCTGTTGTTGTTGATTGACCTCGCTGCTTTCTTCCATAAATAATGGAATGTGGAATTATTCATGAATTCCTTACATATATCCATATTAAATCTCAATTTGAAAATAATTATAACATTTTTTTATCTCTCTTATAATCATTTACAATTAAATCAACAATCTTTGTATGGGAACCATACTTTCCAAAACAAAAAAGTAGGTTGGACAAAATATATTTCATATGGACATGACAGTTGGACAAACTATCTTGCATATGGACATGAACGTGTAAAATAATATGTTTACACTTATATTTATAGCAATATTCTTGAATCTAATTATATTACACATTAATAATAAATCATGCATCTCTCATGAATCTCTTCATTTTCCCTTGTATTTCAATGGGGAATAAACCTCACTTCTGTAAATACATTATATTTACTTCCACTGTCAATTTCTATCACTACATTTCCTTATCAACAAAAACACAAATTAGAATTTAATTTTAAATAATAATGTATTCAAATAAATAAAAAAATACATAATATAATCTTCTTTTACCACATAATTTATTAAAAAAAACTTAAAAATACCTCTACACATTCCATAGAATATCATGCTCATGAGCCCATAATCATAATAAAATCTAGATGATAGAGTCATATATGTACGATGCATGTCCATGAAATGTTCGGCCAACATGTACTTCCAAAATAGTTAACTATATACTTGCAATGTAGAGGTTGAGGATGGATTGATCCATGAAGAATGAAAGCGCTTACTAAATAAAAATAAAATAGAATGTGAATATATTAACAATAATACTATAATTATATAAGCTAAATTTGTTTAATAAATTTTGATAGATATTGGTGTCCCTTATGTGGTGAGAATCTTGGAGCAGGTGGCATCCCATGGCCATATATATATACAACTGATAAGTGGATGAAGGATCGGCCTCTCCCTCCTCCCGACTTATCCTACATAGAGGGAAGAGTTATGATGTTCATGTGAAATATGGAAGTGTCTTAGACAGTGGGGAAGGTAAGGACCTAAAGAGTGGGATGGGTTATGGAAATAGGATTCGTGTCGGTGTTTTAGTTCAATTCTATGCTCCTGGTTGGTATTCTGTGTGCAGACCAAAGAGATAGATGCATATTTTCTGGGTAGGTGGAAACTCCAGAGCTTACCCTCTGGTTCTTGGCTTTAAAACTTTGTAATTCTCATCCTACAAGGGCAGAACCCCATGCTTTTTTGCACATGCATAGTGTTGGCTAAGGAGGTGCGAACTAGTTGCTATTCTTGATTCAACTGGAATATTGAAGGTGTAGGTTTCCGGTATACTCGAGGCTACTAGAGATTTTACATGTGGCACTTCTTTCAGAGGTCATCATGGCTCAGTGTGGAGAATTTTTCTATAGGCTCTTGGAATTTGAACTGATGTGCTTTGTCTCTTTATGGGTCAGGTTATATGTGTGCTATGGGGTTAGAGGAATTGCTTCCTTGAAGGTGATGGTGGGTGTATGGTGTGCTTGAAACAGAGGTGGGTGTCACCTAGCCATTATCTATGTAAATTTTCATTCCATTGGTGCTCTGAAGGGCCGAAACTTCATAGGAAAAAATTGGCACGGGGGGGATTCTCTCGGTGCTCGGAAGGGTCAAAACATCAGGGGGGAAAATTGGCAAGGCAGTGGGGGTCGATGTTTGGAAGCTACACGCCACCACCTCTAGAGTTGATGTGTTGGTCCTAATTCTTGTCTGGGTGGATGGAGGACCCATCTCTAGGTGAGGAGGTGTTGGTGGTTTAGAATTAGACATTCCTTAATAGTTGATAGAGGCTCTAACACTCATGATTTTGGAATAGTTAGGGTTATTTTAGGTCTTATTATTATGCGGCCTTCTTCGCGTTCTAGGAAATCCTCCCTCCCTCCCAAGGCAAGATAAATGGGAAACACGAACCCAACCTGAGAAACTCAACGTCTAGATATGAGAATGGAAGTTTCATGGATGTGCCGAGGTGGAAAGATGATTGGTTGCTCTTGGAATATGGGTGTTAGTGTGACGAGGTTGGAATGGAGGTGTCACTTAGCAGACACGTCGTCAAGGGCGGTTTGAGTAACCTCAGAGGAGAAGCGGTGTGCGTAGTGGTGTAAGGTAAGTAGTGGGTCTAGAAGTGATCTCAATTTATGTAGGAACACAACAGAATACAGATATAACCATAAACACAGAGATGTAGCGGAAATAATTCTTCCTTTTATTAAATCGGATTACTGAAATATGCTTACAGACAGGGCGCTGGTAGCTTATCTCTAAGAAGAGATGTGATGGATACAGGCCTTTGAACTGTGTTACAATAAAGCCATAATAGAAATAAAAATCTAGGGAGTTGGTAGGCTTATCTCTGAGAAGAGATGTGGTGGCTACAAGCCTCTAAACTGTGTTACAATGAGACATAATGGAAATGAGCAGGTGAGGGCACTGGTAGCATATTTCTAAGAAGAGATGTGATAGCTATAGACCCCTCCACTGTGTTACAATGAGGCTCAAAGGCCTATTTATTGTTTAGAAATAGTATAAAACCAAAAACCTCCAAAAATCTAGTCATAGGAGATGAAGCGCCAAAACTATGTGTCCCGTTTGGATAAATTGGTGTTTCAACTTCCTAGTGACGTAAATTTGGCATATAATCTCCGTTTTACGTGCTTAATAGCTCGTTAGAAATATATATATGTGAAATATAACTTTTGAGTGAGAAAAATTGATACATGAGCCCATGTTAGTCCCAAGTTTCCAAAAAAAAGTCATTTAGGGCCTCAAAATGACTCCAGAAGTTCAGGACCCAAAAAACTAATAAAAATAGTAAGTTATGCTGGAACTTAAAAACAGAAAGAAATGATGGTGGGGGTTAAAATGGAATAGGTGGGTGGCAATCAATATCCACCTGGATCATCAAGGCCCCAAAACGGCTCCGGGAGCATAGGATCCGAAAACCTGCTAAAAATAGTAAGCTGCTGGAAGTGAAGAACATAAAGAGTTGATAGTGCGGGTCCAAATGGAATAAGTGTGTGGCCACCAATATCCACCTGGATCATTCCTCCCTCCTTAGGAAGAAATGGTACATATTGTGTTGATTTCATCCATTGGGGAGGTGGGGAATTCTGCTGAACTTAGTTTAGGATTTGTCTAGGATGTCACGAACCTATTGGCGAACATGCTGGATGTAGATGTGCTGCAGATGGGAAGCCGTTGAAGGATCTTGCATTTCCTTGACTACGCAATCCTCATTGGAAGCTCCAATGTGTGTGTAGATGCATTTAATGCATCACTATAGTCACAACTGATAGTCAAACACACCCTTTCATGTATCTATCCACTGGGTCTCCACTGGATCCCACATGTAAGTAGTTAATTGAAGGTATGACAGTGTGAGACAATTGTATATTGTACTGAAAACTATATGAGATATGCTTTGTATGAGATTGTTTCATGATTCCACGATATACATAATATATGATATTTGGTGTTTTTAGCTTTAAGCTTTCCCGGTAAAACATCTTGTTATGTGCGCTTGATTTTTCTTCATGTGTCTTGTAATTGGCGAATTAATTTCCATAAATAATTGAGTAGAAGATTATGTATTTAATAATGGATTTAATTGTTAGATTAGGGGAGTATATAAATACATCATAGTATTTATAAACTTTGGACATGGTATCAGAGCTGTGTTAATCACTAAATATTGCAATATTGAAGCAGTGTTGAGTTGTGTTGGTCGAACAATTCGAATTTGCTGCAATAATTTCCTGGTGTGATAGTTGATTAGACATTGAAATTGATTTCAATGGGTTGTGGTTGGAGTATGCTCTTGATGGAAGCTCGAGCTACATAGCTTGTAAGGACAGGATGGAGGCGGTGCTTGAAGATAATTTCTTGAAGGAGTTCATCGATAGCGATGGTCCTAAGCCGACTTCGACGGATGCTGCATTACTTGATACCTGGAAAAAGAAAGTAGCAAAGATGAGAATGATTTTGTTGGAAGGTGTGAAAGACCATATTGTGTCAAGCCTTCATGCGAAAGCTATTCCATTTGCAATGTGGAAGGCTTCGATAGATATTTTCCAAAGCAGCAACGACCATAGGATGTTGGCACTGAAAGATAAATTCAAAAAAATCAAAATGGAGAAGGGCGAAAGTATTCCAAAGTATCTCATGATGACTTGGTGAGTTTGGCTCTCCTTGGACTTTTGAAGAGTTGGCATAGTTATCAAGACTCTGTCAATGGACGGGAAAAACTGCCAGATTGGGAATGACTTTGGTCAAATCTAGTGTAGGAGGAGATAAGGCAGAATACCAGGGATGGCTCTTCATCAAAGCATGACGATGAAGAGGATTTTTCTTTGGCTGCCAAAGCGAAGAAAGAGAAGAGGAAGAAATATCATTCAAAATCTGAGGCTAAAGGCAAGAAGCTGGATTTGTCGAAGGTGAAGTGTTTTCACTGTCACGAACATGGGCATCTCGCCACTAACTAGCCACAAAAAAAGCTAAACAAGAAGGCTTTTGGATGAATGATATGGAGTTGAAAATGAAGGATATGGGCCTCCTTCATTATTTCCTTCGATTGGAAATATGACAGTGAGAAGGTGAACTATTTATGTCTCAAGGAAAGTATGCAAGGGAGATACTCGGTAAGTTTCACATGGAGGACTGTAAACCCATGGGTACTCATCTTCTAGGAAACTGGAGGAATTAGGATGCTACATCGGCAAAGGTAGTGGATGCTACTGTCTATCGACATTTGGTGAGTTCGCTCATGTATTTAGTTAATACAAGACCAGACATATGTTATGCGATGAACCAACTCAGTCAAGTGATGTTTAAGCATACCAAGCTCTTTTAAAAGGTAGGCAAGCATGTCCTGAGATATCTCAGGGGCACATATAAATATGGCTTATGATACAAACAGATGGATGAGGTGAAGTTGCATGGCTTCATGGGTGTCGATCGGGCAGGCAGCCCAACGGACAAAAAGAGCACATTAGGAGGGGTTTTTAGTATCAAATCTAAAAAAAATTCTTGGTATAGAAAGTAAAAAATATATGTGGCACTCAACTCAGTGGAAGCAGAATACATGGCAGCATTTCAACCTGCATTTGAGGCTATTTGGATGTGGAAGATCCTAGTCAGTTTGTTCAGTTCTCATTTAGATCCTACAGTGATTCTTTGTGATAATCAGAGTTGCATTAAACTCTCGATTAATCATGTTTTTCATGATAGATATAAGAATATAGATATTTGTTATCACCATATTAGAGATTGTGTGTAGCAAAATATCATTTTGCTTCTGTACATTCCTACGGAAGATCAGGATGTAAATATTCTAACGAAGGGGCTTGGCAAGAGAAAATTCGAATACCATAGAGATAGGATCGGGGTGAAATCTAATCCATTTCTTGTTGAGAGGGAGTGTTGAGATTCAGCAATATGATGCTCCTAGTTAAAATTAAGCGCCTTCACTAGGTGGGGCCCGTAGGCTATTTTTAAATGTATGTATATTTTTGGAATGGTGAGAAGATTCTAAAATTAGCAGGATGTTGATTCTAGATGGTTGAGAAAATTCTATCTTTAGATGAGTTTCTATTTTTAGATCATGGGCGAAGTCTATTTATAGATCACATATCTAAAAATAGAATGCATTTTGATTATTATTACCCCTTAACGATAATCAGAGAATAAATAATAAATTATTCTCTTGAAGAACTTGATTTTAGTTAACTGATGTGGCAAACCAGTGAGCTGAAGAAATTACGCATTCCAGGTTTGGTTGGTGACTCATGCATAATGGACTTCATTGTATCTGAGTGTGACACAGCTGTAACAGAGTTGGAAGAGTAGTTATGGGAATTGTTATTTAGTTTAACTCAGTTGAGTGAGTTAAACTCAATTGTGCTAGTTGTAACTAAAGATACACTAGTGAAAGATGAGTGAATTAATTATTTAATTAATTAAAAAGTAGTGTCTTACTTGCAACTGAAGAACTACATCAGTTAACTACATGCATGTCAGATCCAGTGGAGACCCAGCAGAGAGATAGGTAAAAGGGTGTGTTTGACTATCATTTGTGACTATAGTGACACATTCAATGCATCTACACACACATTAGGGTTTCCAATAAGCATTGTGCAGTCAAGGCAAGGCAAGATTGAATTCATTCAGGGATCTTCTTTAGCAGGGATTGCATAGTGGTGGCAGGCTCTTAGGAGGCAATAAATTGGTGCATGTGTGAACGAATTTCTGTATGAAAGTGTGAGACGATTGTAGATTGTATTGAGAGCTTTATGAGCTTAGATTTGTATGAGATTGTTTCACGATTCCATGATATACATAATATATGATAGTTGGGGTTTTTAGCTTTAACCTTTCCTGGTAGAACATCTTGTTATGTGAGCTTGATGTTTCTTCATGTGCTTTGCAATTGGCGATTTAATTTCTGCAAAGAATTGAGTAGAAGGATTTTGTATTTAACAGTGGATTTAATTTTTAGATCAGGGGAGTCTAGAAATACATCATAGTATTTATAAAATTTCTACACTCTTTGCCACATATTGGCGGTTGGGGTTATTTGAAACACTCCACCTTAATGAAAACCATTGTTATCATGCATTCCCAGACATTCTCTGAGAAAATTAAAACTTTTCTGCCCCAATGATTTTGTCAAAATATCGACAAACTGTCCTTGTGTTATGCAATGCTTCGGAACAACTTCTCCATTGTTCACCAATTCTCTGATGTAGTGATACTTTTCATCTATGTGCATTTTACTCTTATGAAACACTGAATTCTTTGATAACACTATTGTTGAGCTATTATCACAATAAAATGTTGTACCTTTTCCCTATTCATGAAACAAATATCTTAACATTATTCTCATCCATACTGCTTGACATGCTGTTGTTGTTGTTGCCACAAACTCTACCTCAGCTATTGATAAATCCACAATTGGTTGTTTCTTAGATTCCCATGAAATGGCTCCTGATCCCATATGAAAAACATATCCAGAGGTTCTTTTTGTATCATATATACTTCCAGCCCAATGACTGTCAGTATATCCAATTAATTCAAAAATTTTTGAAGAGGTGTATAAAATACCATACCTCTTTGTTCCTTTCACATACCTTAGAATTATTTTTGTTGCTTGCCAATGTGACTCCATTGGCCTTTCCATGAATCTGGAAATTAAACTCATAGCATGCATAATATCTGGCCTAGTTGTAGTCAAATACATAAGGCTGCCAACTATGCTCTTATACAAACTTGGATCTACATCCTTGCTACTGTCTTCCTTGCTTAGTTCCAATCCCATCATTGTAGGAGTAATTGCTACCTTGCAATCCTCCATGTTAAATCTTTCCAAAACTTATTTTACATATTTTTTCTTGAGAAATAAAAATTTTATTTTCATTTTTCTCTACTTCTATTCCTAAGAAGTATCTCAGCAATCCCATATCAGTCATATGAAATTATTCTTTCATGACTATTAAATGTTCAATGAGGTAAGCATCATTACCTATGAATATCACATCATCAACATATAAAACAACAATGAGCATCTTACCATCCATTTCTTTGATGTATAATGTGGGTTCTCCTTCACATTTCTCGAACCCATTATCCAATAGATAGGCATCTATTCTACTGTACCATGCTCTTGGTGCTTGTTTCAACCTATATAGAGCTTTCTTCAACTTGCATACTTTGTGATCTTGGTCTTCTTTCTCATAGCCCAGAGGTTGTTCAACATAAGCCTCTTCCATAAATACTCCATTTAGGAATGTTGATTTCGCATCCATATGGTAAACTTTTCACTTGTGTTGTGCTGCTATAGAAAACATTGCTCTTACTGTTTCCATTCTTGCAATTGGTGCAAAATTTTCCTTTTAGTCTCTTCCTTGTTGCTACTTATAGCCTTTGACAACAAGTCTGGCCTTGTGCCTTTCAATATTTCCTTCAACATTTCTTTTGGCCTTTGTAAACCCATTTTACTCCAATCACTTCTTTACCTTTTGGGAGATCAACTAATTCCCATGTATTTTTCTTCTCTATTGCATTAATTTCTTCATCCATAACATTTATCCATTTCTTATCTTTTACTGCTTCTTCAAAGTGAATAGGATCTTCTACATGACAATTTAATGAAAATAAAGAGTTCATAACTTCATTGCTTACCTCTTGCTCATATATTTCATTTAAACTTATTAATATAGTTCTTCTTTCACTTACTGAACTTGTGCTTGTAGAAACACTCAAATATGTTCCTGATCATGTGCTTGGAGAAGCATTGTCATCACTTCTCAAGAGTGTTCTAATACTAGCTTGTGGTGTTCCTTGCTGTCCTTGTGTTGGTGGATGTGGTGCTACTAATGAGGGATTTCTTTCAGCCATTTCTTCCTCGTCATCTTCTTGAGACATACATCTATTTACATTCACTGTTTTTTCAATCCTTCCATCCTAACCTTCTTCCTCAATAAACTATACATCTCTGCTAATCATAAAATTCTTTCTGGACAGGTTATACAATATTTATGCCTTTGATTCATCACTGTAACCAACAAATATGCACTTCTCCCCCTTACTGTCCAACTTCTTCCTTAGTTGATTTGGAATGTGTGCATAAGCCACACAACCAAATACTCTCATGTGGGTGAAAAATTGTTATATGCCACTCCATGATTCTTCTAGAACTCTGTTCATGACACTCTTTGTTGGGCATATGTTTAGCACATATGCTGCACATTGTACAACTTCAACCCAATATTCATTTGGCAATTATTTTTCCTTCAACATGCTTCTTACCATATCCATGATGGTTCTATTTTTCTTTTCAGCAACTCCATTTTGTTGTGGTGTATACCTTGCTGTAAATTTCTTGTGAATTCCATTTTCTCTACAAAACCATAGAAAATCCTTGGAGATATATTCTCCTCCTCTATCAGTCCTTAACACTTTTATATGCTACCCACTTTGTTTCTCAACAAGAGCTTTAAAATGGCAAAACTTCTCAAACACTTCACTCCTTAACTTCAAGAAATATACCCATGCTTTTCTTGTGTAATCATCAATAAAAGTCACCATATAGTGGATTCCTGCTAATGATGGTGTTTGTATTGGTCCACACAAATCATAATGGACTATTTCTAAGGGTGGTTTTCCCTTATGCTCTTTTCTGATGGAAAGCTTTCTCTGTGTTTTTTGTCCAAGATGCAGTCTTCACATAGGCTATCTGGTTTCTCAATTAATGGTGATCCCTTTACCATTCCTTTTCTGTGAAATAAATTTAGACCTCCAAAGTTGATATATCCAAATCTCAAATGCCACAACTAGTTTTCATCTTTTACTTCTCTTTGGTAAGTCACTTGAGTTACAACTACCATTGCAACTCCTTTATTCAAATATTCTCTCATATTGAGAGGAAACATTATGTTTCTTGTCATATTCACTTGTGAAATCCTTTGATTGCTTGGTGGTATGTTCATGATGGTACATACATCATCTTCAAATAATACATTATAGCCTTTATGAATGAGTTTTCCAATGCTTAAAAGGTTACACTTCATACCAGGTACATAGTATACATCTCCTATGAATTTCCTTTCTCCTTTATTTGTCAAAACACTTACTCTGCCTTTCCCCATGATAGAGACTTTACTATATATCCCCAATTTTACTCGAGACTTCACATTTTCATCCAACATGGAAAACGTAGAAATTTTTACAGTCATATGGTTGCTACATCCTGAAACTAGAAACCATATATCTTCATTCTTCTCTTCATCCATATTACATGATAAAAACAAATTTTCTTGACTATCAGTTTCTTTAGTAAAGTTAGCATTGGGTCTATTACCCATGTCACTCTGTTTCTTCCTACATTCATTGGCATAATGCCCATACTTCTTACAGTAATGATAATGGACTTGGGATTTATCATACCTTTTTCCATGTGCTTGACTTTGTCCACCTTGTTGGCTACTTCCTTGGCATTGATTCTGACTTTGATTGTTGCCCCTTCCACTTGTATTTGCAGAGCTATTTCTTCCTCCTCTGTTATGGCTTCTGCCTCTACCTTTTCCGCGGTAGTTTGATCTTCCTTGACCTTTTCCTCTTCCAAAGGAAATTTGGGTCTTGAAGGAATGCTCCAAAGATGAGTTTGTTGTTCTGCTAAGTCTCTGTTCGTGTGTCATCAATGATGCATGAAGCTCATCAATAGTAAACATTGAGAGATAATTTGTCTCTTAAATGGTTTTTACTATCACATCAAATCTTGAGGGTAAGCTCCTCAATACTTTCTCCACTGTTCTTATTTATTCTACTCTCTCTCCATGAGATCTCATTTGGGTAACCAACACAATCAATAGTGTGAAGAATGAGTCTATTATATTGGTATCTTTCATGCAAATGACTTCAAAATATCTTCTCATTAATTGAATATTTGTTGTCTTTACCTTATCCATTCCTTGATTGGCTGTCTAGAGGGTATCCCAAGCATCCTTGGACTTTTTTGCTGTTGCAATTCTTGGAAATATGCTTTCATGCACTACTTGATAGAGATAAAAGAGGGATTTTGAGTACTTCTTTCTATTACTCTTCAACAAATATTTCTCTACCTATGTCAAGGCATTAAATTCTTGTTCATCTAATGGCTCTTCAAATCCATCTTCAACTAGCTCCCATCTATCTTGAGATGGAAACAGGGCTCTCATTATGATTTCCCAATAATCATAGTTCTTCCCATTGAACTGTGGGATTTGAGTATTTCCCATACTCTTTCTTATGCTACTTCCTTCCATTCTCACTTGCAGAACTATAAATCTTGACTGTGTATTTAAATAAAACTTTCTCACTACTGGAGAGATAAAATTTGACTCTTAAAAAAATAGTAAATCTTACTGTGCAAATACTTGACATGTTGAACCTTCACTCTGCTGGATAAATGCTTCAACTGTCTTCTTTTTCCTTTAGTTTCTTCATCAACTGCTAAGAGCCTGGACTAGCACTGATACCATGTTGGAATTTATGAGCATTCCTTAACACACACTGAGGAATAAATTTCCTTTGTCAACACAAAGATAGCATTCACAAAACTTGCAGATGGAGCAAATAAAAGGCATAAACACACTGTCTTTCTTTAAAAAAAGGTTGGCTAGTAAAAATCATCAAAATTTGATGTTATGGTTTTTACAAATGCTACTCGTCTGCAGTCTATTTCACATAGAGGCTTGCACACACTCTGTCTCACTTGAGTTCTTGCTCTTACACACTCTCTCTATATTTGTTTCTCACACAGTCAACACTGCACACATGTACACTTGTTGTGATATTTGTATTTTAAATATTTGTATATGTTTACAATACATATAAAATATTATCCTAAGTTTTAAAATTTATGAAATAAAAAATATATCATGTGACAGTACGTAATACCATAAATCAAAACCTTAAATAAAAAAATTACAATATATATCATGATGGGTTATCGCATGGATTTGTGCGCCCGATGATGTCACCATCAATCTGTGCGATAAGTGAATTGAGAATGAACTACGATGGTTCATCGCATCAAATGGAGTGCCCGCTAACTGGGCATCCAAACCTTGCGATGAAGCTTTATTGGTCAAGGGGTTGGCGAGTTGGAAGTGGTGGGACATGGTTATCGCGCGATTGCGAAAGGGCTGTTGACGTAGGTGCTAGGCTATGAGATAAGCCTGTGATTGGTTGATGGTGTATGAGCTAGCCGATGGTGGGGTCACATTTTATTGCATGATCGCATAGGGAGGATGACGTAGGAATTGGATGGTGCGATAACATTTGATTCGTCAGAGTGCTGTGAGGTGGAATGGAAGGGGTCCATAGAAGCTTACGTGGAGTGGTTTATACTCAAAACAAAGGCGCGGGAGTTACTTCGGTTGGTCAAATGCATTGGCGGATAACCGTAAAGGTTTTAATGCGCGAGGTGGTGTGGTTAAACCACGATTTAGTGAATCCGAGAGGGCTATGGAAATGTAGAGGGTTGCAAGGGTTTTAAAGACATAAATCAATGCACATATTGAGTGCGAAATCAAATAAAAAAAAATTGTTGCTGCTATGTCCTTTATCCTTCAAATCAAAACTTATGTTTCTGTCCTCTTTGCCACAGATTGGAAATTGGGGTTATCTCCAACACTAGTGTGGCCAAAACCAGCTTACAGAAAAGGTAGAAAAGCTAGAGTCATGGATGACTCATTTCGAAGGGAATATTGAGTGCAACTTTTGCCCTCCTCCTCCATGAAAACCCCCAGATAACCCAACTTCCATGATGTCAAACGATTAGCATGACCTTGGGTGTTTTGTTTGTGCTATTTTTCTTTTGGTGTCTTTGACACTCATGTTTATGGAAGATTTCCTTAGTCTCTTTTTTGTATTTTTTCATATGCTTGGGCTGAGACGACATGTTTTTTCTAGTCAAAATGTATATCTTCTTTTTCTAGATTACTAGAATTTTAACTTACAAAAATATTTTTCATAGAATTATTTTATATTAAATTTTAAAATATTTATTTTATAATACATTTCTATTATTAATATTAGAAAAAATCATAAAAATATTATTATTATTATTATTTATTTTTTTCAATAACTTATTATTACCATTTTGTTATGAAAAAATTGAAAAAAATAAAATTATACTCAATAAAACTTTGTTGTGAAATATAAAATTCAAAACCCAATTATAAGCCTAATTTTTTAATTAAATTGAAAAAACGTAATTACCTTCAAAATAAATTTCAACTCTTTAAAGCTGACTATTATTAAAATATTCAAGGAAAAAATATTTATGATCCGATAATAAAATCAAAATTCTAAAAATTATTAATTAAAAATTAAAAATCATTGATTAATAATGATCACAAAAAAGATTATTATTTTATTTATAAAACTATGATTTGCATACTCCTTTTGTTTTCAAAAACAATAAACATATTACAATGTTTTGCAGAGCTTTTCTTTTCACTAGAACATAGGAGAAAACACGCACCAAATAATCACAGTACATCCATCAAATATCAAGATTACCCATCCTCTCAAACATATATGAGATTGATAGAATCAGATAAAACCACAAAGCATGTAGCATAAAAATTACAGATATCATCCAAGCAAAAAATGATATTCGATTTGCCCCATTTTCGACTTTTTAATAAAATCGGTCTTAGTGCTGAATTTTCTATATATATATATATATATATATATATAGAAAGAAGGTAATAGGCTTCACTGTTGAATTCTATATCTAAACAAAAATAACAGTATAATTTTATATCTAAACAGAAATAACAGTAATGGTTGGATGAATCACATTACTTTGTTGAAAACATCAACTAAATGTTAATGATGTGATTAATTTTTAGATCTCAGAAAATTTATAATTATAATATTAAGAAAAAATTCTTAAATCATTATATTAAATCGTTCTAGTCACAACGAGAATATTCCTTGAACATGTTCATGCTTATCATCAAATCCACATAAATGTTGAAATTTCTGGTTATTCCGAAACAACATAGAGGAAACAAAATCCTCTACTAACACAGAGATAGCAATAAAATTGTGCACATAGACGGATGGAGTATAAATTGTATTTCATTAAAACTCTAAACTGTTAAAAAATGGGATTCCTCAGAACTATTGTGTTATGGATTCTCAACAAAAAAACTTCCTCTGGCTGGTGCAAAACACATCGCTCTCTTACTCTCTCTGTTTTTTTTTTTTTTAACACACAGTCACTGCACACACTATCTCTTTTCTCAACATTATATATATATATATATATATATATATATATATATATATATTGTAAAAAATTTATGTTTACAATATATATGTTAAAACATTACATCACAACATATAAACACATTAAACCTAAGTGTTAAAAAAAATCTTATATCCATAGTGCATAAAACTTTTAAACCAAGGTTAAAATCTTATGAAATCATTTCAAAAAATTTCAAGCAAAATTCAAAAATATTTCAATAATTTATCGCATCCATTTAAGTGCTTTCTCATTGTTCACCCAAACGATGTGAAAGGCTCCCATTGGTTGAGGGCTTCTGACGTGGCAGAGGTGGGCCATAACTTATCACACAGTTTTGGAGCCTGGGTGACATAGGAACCATTCTATGTGATATGCATGTGATTGGTTGTTCAGTTGTGACTTGGCAGTGGTGGGGATGGAGTTATCATGTCGATTTGTAGTGTGGTGACATTGGGTCCAATATTTATGATGAGCGTTGATTGGTTGAGGGGTTAGGTGACATGGAATGGTGGGCTCCACATGAAGTGACGTTGGGCGCTCAAATTTGAATCAAATGGCGCATCAATTAAATGGTTGGTGGATGGTTATGACAGGTAGGTGCGGAGTTAAGGAGGGCGGGGTTGCATGGTTTAAACCATGGATCTGAAATATAGAATAAAGCTACGGCCTTTAAAAAAAATTGGATTTTGGAGGGATTTAAACTAGGGCTTCAATGTGTGGTGGAGTGAAAACAAAAACAAGAAAGTTTCTACTCCTATTATCCTTTGGCATCAAATCAAAAATTAAATTTCTATCCTCTTTGATCAGCTTTCAGTTGGAATTAATTTCCAACACTCCCCCTTAATTGTAACTACTATTCTATTGCATACCTAGCCACTTTCTGAGATAGTTAAAACTTTTATTGCCCAATGGTTTTGTCAAAATATCAGCAAACTGCTCTTCTGCTCTGCAGTGTTGCAAAACAATTTCCCCATTGCTCACTAACTCTCTGATGTAGTGATACTTTGCATCAATGTGTTTTTTTATTTTATGAAACACTGAATTTTTGGATAAAGCTATAGCTGAGCTATTATCAAAATAAAATGTTGTGCCTTTTACCTATTCATGACACAAACTTCTTAACATTCTCCTCATCCATACTGCTTGACATGCTGCTGTTGTAGCTACCACATACTCTGCCTCTTCTATTGATAAAGCCAAAATTGGTTGTTTATTAGAAGCCCATGAAATGGCTCCTGATCCCATATGGAAAACATATGCAGAGGTGATTTTCCTGTCATCTATACTTCTAGGCAAATCTCCATCAGTATATCGAATCAATTCAAAATTTTCTGAAGAGGAGTATAAAATACCATACCTCTTTGTTCCTTTCACATACCTCGGAATTCTCTTTGCTACTTGCCAATGTGCCTCCTTTGGCCTTTCCATAAATATAGAAATTAAACTCACAGCATGCATAATATCTAGCCTAGTTGTAGTCAAATACATAAGGCTGCCAACTATGCTCTTATACAAACATGGATCAAAATCCTTGCTACTGTCTTCTTTGCTTAATTTCAATCCCATAAATGTAGGAGTAATTGTTGCCTTGCAATCCTGCATATTAAATCTTTCCAAAAATTCTTTCACATATTTTTCTTCAGAAATGAAAATATTATTTTCATTTTTCTCTACTTCTATTGCTAAGAAGTATCTCAGCAATCCCATATCAGTCATCTCAAATTCATCTTTCATGAATGTTTTAAAATTATCAATGAGGTAAGGATCATTACCTATGAATATCACATCATCTACATATAGAACAACAATAAACATCTTACCATATTTCCCTTTTATGTATAATGTGGTTTCTTCTTCACATTTTTCAAACCCATTTTCCAGTAGATAGGCATCTATCCTACTATACCATGCTCTTAGTGCTTGTTTCATCCCATACCAAGCTTTTTTCAATCTGCATACTTTGTGCTCTTGGCCTTCTTTCTCATATCCCAGAGGTTATTCAACATAAACCTCTTCCATAAATACTTCATTTAGGAATTATGATTTCACATCCATTTGGTAAACTTTCAACTTGTATTGTGTTGTTATGGATAACACTACTCTCGCTTCTTCTATTCTTACAACTGGTGCAAAAGTTTCCTCATAATCTCTTCCTTGTTGCTGCTTGTAGCCTTTGACAACAAGTATAGCCTTGTGCCTTTCAATCTTACCTTAATCATTGTTTTTGGTCTTACAAGCCCCTTTTAATCCAACTACTTCTTTTCCTTTTGGGAGATCAACTAATTCCCATGTCCTATTTTTCTCTATTGCATTTATTTCTTCATCCATAGCATCTATCCATTTCTTATATTTCACTTCTTCTTCAAAATGAATAGGATATTCTACATGAAAATATAATGCAAATAAAGAGTTCATGCCTTCTTCTTTCTCATAAATTCAATTCATACTTCTAAATTTGGTTCCTCTTTCACTTTCTAAACTTGTGCTTGTAGAAGCACTCAAATCTGCTCCTTATGATGTGCTTGGAGAAGGACTGTCATCACTTCTCAAGGGTGTTCTCATACCAAATTGTGTTGTCCCTTTCTATCCTTGTATTCGTGGAATTGGTGTTGCTAATGACGAATGTATTTCAACCATTTCTTCCTCATATTCATCATGAGACAAGCAACTTTTTACATTCATTGTTTTCTCAACGCTTCCATCCCAAGATTTTTCCTCAATAAATTTTACATCTCTGCTTATCATAAATTTCTTAGTGGATGGGTTATACAATTTGTATGCTTTGGATTCTTCATTGTATCCAAAAAATATGCACTTCTCCCCCTTACTATCCAACTTCTTACTTACCTGATATGGAATGTGCATAAGCCACACAACCAAAAACTCTCATGTGGGTGACAAATTGTTTTATGCCACTCCATCCTTCTTTAGGAACTATGTTCATAAAAATATTTGTTGGGTATCTATTCAAAACGTATGCTGAAAAATGTATAGCTTTAGCCCAATATTCATTTGGAAAATGTTTTTCCTTTAACATGTTTCTTACCATATCCATGATGTTTCTATTTTTCCTTTCAACAACTCCATTTTGCTGAGGTGTATACCTTGCTGTAAATTGCTTGTGAATTCCATTTTCTATGCAAAACGCAGAAAATATTTGGAGCTATATTCTCCTCCTCTATCTATCCTAAGGAATTTAATATGCTACCCACTTTGATTCTCAACAAGATCTTTAAAGTGGCAGAATTTCTCAAACACTTCACTCTTTAACTTCAAGAAATAAACCCATGTTTTTCTTATGTAATCATCAATAAAAATGAGCATGTAGTGGCTACCTGCTAATGATGGTGTTTGCATTAGTCCACACAAATCAGAATGGACTATCTCTAAAGGTGTCTTTGCCCTTATGATATTTCTTGATGGAAATATTTCTCTGTGTTGTTTGCCCAAGATGCAACCTTCACGTAGGCTGTATGGCTTTTAAATCAATGATAATCCCTTTACCATTCCCTTTATGTGCAACAAATTCAGACCTCCAAAGTTTAGATGTCCAAATCTTAGGTGCCATAACGAATTTTCATCCTTTTCTTCTCTTTGGAATGTCTCTTGTGTCATTGTTGCCATTGCAACTCCTTTCTTCAAATCTTCTCTCATATTAAGAGGAAACATTATGTTTCTTGTCATATTCACTTGTGAAATCCTTTGTTTTCTTGGTGGTATGTCCATGATGGTAGATACATCATCCTTAAAGAAAACATTGTAGCCTTTCTAAATGAGTTGTCCAATGCTCAAAAGGTTACACTTCATACTAGGCACATAGTAAACATCTGATATGGTTTTTCTTTTTGATTTTTTTGTCAAAACACTTACTCTACTTTTTCCCATGACAAAGACTTTACTATCTATCCCCAATGTTACTTGAGACTTTACATTTTCATCTAACATGGAAAAGATAGAAATGTTTCCAGTCATATGGTTAATACATCCTCAATCTAGAAACCATATATATTCATTTTTTTCTTTGGCCATATTACATGCTAAAAACAAATTCTCTTGACTGAGAGTTTCTTTAGTAAAGTTAGCACTGGGTATACTACCCATGTTACTCTATTTCTTCCTACATTCATTGGCATAATCCCCATACTTCTTACAATAATGACATTGGACTTCGGATTTATCATACCTTTGTCCATGTGCTTGATTTTTTCCACCTTATTTGCTGCTACCTTGGCTTTGATTCTGACTTTGATTTCTACCCCTTCCACTTGTACTTGTAGGGTTGTTTCTTCCTTTGTTTTGGCTTCTACCTCTACCTTTTACTCTATAGTTTTTTCTACCTTGACCTCTTCCTCTTCCAAAGGAAATTTGGGTCTTGAAGGCATGCTCCAAAGATGAGTTTATTGTTCTATGAAATCTTTGTTCATGTGTCATCAATGATGCATGAAGCTCATCAATAGTAAACATTGATAGAACCTTTGTCTCTTCAATGATTGTTACTATCACATCAAATCTTAAGGATAAGCTCCTCAATACTTTCTCCACTATTCTTCCTTCTTCTATTGTCTCTCCATGAGATCTGATTTGGGTGACAAACCCAATCAACAATGTGAAAAATGAGTCTATTGTAGCAGACTCTTTCATGCAAATGACTTCAAAATATCTTCTCATTAATTGAATCTTTGTTGTCTTTACCTTCTACATTCCTTGATAGGCTTTCTGGAGGGTATCCCATGCATCCTTGGACTTATTTTCTACTGCAATTCTTGCAAATATGCTTTCATGCACTTCCTGATAGAGATATAAGAGGGCTTTGAGTCCTTCTTCCTATTACTCTTCAACAAATCTTTCTCTACTTGTGTCAAGGTATTAAATTAATGTTCATCTACTGGTTCTTCTAAACCATCTTCAATTGGCTCCCATAAATCTTGAGATGCAAACATGGCTCTCATTGTGATTTCCCAATAGTTATAGTTCTTCCCATTCAACTGTGGGAGTTGAGTATTTCCCACAGTCGTGCTTGTGATAGCTCCTGCCATTGCTAGCCTTGTGGAACGATGCTCAAAAATTGACTGTGTTTCTTAACCAACCATTCTCACAGTTGAGAGATAAACTCTATCTCTAAAATACTTCCTATTACAGTTCTCTAGACTGCAATCTTAAAACAAATAAAAAAATTGTTTTGGTAAATACCTGACTTTGCTGAACCTTCCCACTACTGGAGAAAACTTCAACAAACTTCTTCTTCTTCCTTCAACTTCCTCAGTAAATACTGAGAACCTAGACTAGCTCTGGTACCATGTTCAAATTTTTGGTTATTCCAAAACAACATAGAGGAAAAAAAATCCTCTACTAACACAGAGATATCAATAAAATTGTGCACACAAAGGGATGGAGTATAAATTATATTTCTTTAAAACTCTAAACTGTTACGAAATAGGATTCCTCAGAACTATGATGTTCTGGATTCTCAACAAAAAAACTTATTCTGGCTACTACAAAACACAAAGCTCTCTTACTTTCTCTGCCATCTGCTCTCTAATTTTTTTTTTTTTAACATACAATCATTGCACACACTATCTCTATTCTCAACATTAAATAACATATAAGAAAAAAATTTCGGGGCAATATAAATTGCTGCGAAATCATTCATTATTTTCGCATATTTTTTCTCATTTTGTCATTTGGTTTGATTTTACAAAGGTCTTGGTTTGAGTTTAAAGAATTTTTGATTTTACAAAGGTCTTGGTTTGGGTTTAGAGACTTTTCTTGAAGGCGGTCTAATTTTGCAAAGAATTGTTTTGGGTTTAAGGACTTTTCTTGGAGGTACATTCAAAGGACATTTCTTGGAGTTATGTGATACATTTTTTTGGATGTTTTTTGTGCTTCATTTTTTTTCGAAAGTATGGATTTGGGTCTTGGTTTGGCTTTAAAGACTTTTCTTGAAGGTGGTCTACTTTTGCAAATAATTGTTTTGGGTTTATGGACTTTTCTTGGAGGTACATTCAAAGGACTTTTCTTGGAGGTATGTGATACATTTTTTTTGGATTTTTTTTGTGCTTAATTTTTTTTGAAAGTATGGATTTGGTTTTAATTTCGAAAAAACATTTTTTGGAAGTATTTTTTAAAGTGACGTTATTTTTTGAAGTTGGAGGCATTTTTCGAAGTGACATTTTTTTAGAGTACGTGTTTTGAGTTGAGGTAAATATTTTGAGCACATTTGGTCTGATTTTACAAAGGTCTTGGTTTGGGTTTAAGGAATTTTCTTGGAGGCGGTATGATTTTGTAAAGAATTGTTTTGGGTTTAAGTGAAGAAATTTTTTTGAAGTTGGAGGAATTTTTTGAAGTGACATTTTTTTAGAGTATGAGTTTTGAGTTGAAGTAAATATTTTGAGCACATTTGGTCTGATTTTACAAAGGTCTTGGTTTGGGTTTAAGGAATTTTCTTGGAAGTGGTCTAATTTTGCAAATAATGTCTTGGGTTTAAGGACTTTTCTTGCAGGTATGTGATACATGTTTTATATTTTTTTGTGCTTCATTTTTTTTGAAAGGATAGATTTGGGATTAATTTCGAAAAGACAATTTTTGGAAGTATTTTTTGAATTATTTTTTAAAGTGTCGTTTTTTTTAAAGTTGGAGGTAGTTTTTGAAGTGACATTTTTTTAGAGTACATGTTTTGAGTTGAATTAAAAAGACATTTTTTTCTCGGATTTTTTAAAGTAAGTATTTTGGATTGGAATATGTATTTTTTGCAAAATTTTTAAAATGAGTTTTTTTTTTAATTAAATATTTTGTGATTCGTTTTCTAATTGAGTTATTGTCTAAATTTATGAAGGAAACCTTTTGAAATTCATACTCTATTATCATGGGAAATTGAAGAAACTGTACGAGAAAATATGATTGAAAAAGAGACCCTAAGGAACATAGAGAAGAGACGAGACAATATTGCAAAAGAAAGATAGAAGCAGTCTCAAATATTGAAGGAGAAAATCAACCTCAACTAGAAATTGAAGCAGGTATGTAAATGCAAATATTATGATCTATTGATGTATTTAAAATTTTCCTAGTGTAAAACGTGAAGCTTAATTTTTATTTGATGAACTAATTTGAAAAATATTTTGCAATGTAAACAGAGAGAGATATTCCTCAAAACAATGATGATGAGATACAAAATTTTGGAAGAGAAGTGAAAGAGATATTGAACCAATGATTGAAGATGGTGAAAATATTGAAAGAAATTCAAGTGAATAAATTGAATCACAAAGTATGTGTGTGTGTGTGTGTGTGTTGAACACATGCACATATTATTAAAATTATACATATATTTATTAATTTAATTATTTATTGAATATGTAAAATTATTATGTATTATTCATTTGAATATGTACAGATTAAATCAATGTCAATGATGAGATATTAGAAAATGTTGAAACTCACACATATGGAGATAAAAAAAGTTGACCATTATATACGATATCGTGTTAACCGCATTTTTGAAATGTATTTCATAAAGGAGCAGGTGACAGTTCAAGCCCAAATGTTGAAAGGTCTCCTATCATTAAGGAAATTAAAATAAGCTATGACTTTATTGGGTATTCAAAAATCAACCAAAGATCAAAAAAATGAAGGAAAATGTGATACAAAATATAAGTAGTGTTATAAATTCAATTAGAAGATCTAGACAGAAAAATGTTTCAATTGTACGTAGAGAAATACATATGGCAGTGGTTTCATCAAGTACTAAAGAGAATCGTTTGGTAAAATATATGTCACGAGCATTAGGAACCTCGCAACAAACTTTGCACAAACATCGGAAATTTCGGCTGCAAATAGATGTAAATGACGAACTCGCTTGTTGGAGAGCTATTTGTAGGCAACCATACAAAGATAGACTTGGAGAAAATGTTAACAATATAACATAGGAATATTAGAAGAACAATTCACCTATTTCGTCAACTACAAATCATGTGATGCGAATAAGAGTAGCACAAAATCAGTACGAACTACATGAAAAGCTTTCCTTGAAAACCACTCAGATAGAGTTATTCAACAAGTTAAAAGATTAGAATCATGAAATTCATGTTTCAATCAGTGATTTTGTTCAATAACAACCATGGTATGCAAAACCTATCACCGTATGTGACACTTGTTGTTGCCGTTATCATGTTGAATTTGAGTTATATTATGACACATTCCTTGATTTTGGTAGAAAATTTTGGGAGTCACCTCCTCCTTCCACTATCCATGATTTCATATCTCAAATTCTATGTGAAAGAGAAAGTGATGAACTATTTTACGGAAAGAAACATGTTGATGGTAAAAAATGCGATGATTGTTGAAATTTGAATAAATTTCAAAAACAAATATCGTATTGATATAAATGATTAATCATTTTACAACATGAAAGTGAAATGGAAGAGATATGAATATATCCATACATCGATTCAAGGTGAAAATAGTGTTAAAAGAATTGAATTATGAGAAGATGAAATTTTTGTGATATACTTTTTGAGAAAGTTCGAGGAAGAAATTTACAAATACACCAAGCATTCCCATAGAGATCGATGGAAAGGCTTGCAATTCAAAAAATCTTGTGAATATTTTCCACTAGGGACCATTTTGTTAGTGATTGATTTTGCATAAAACTACACATTTGTTCCACAAAAAGAAATTCAGAGTGATTACTATTATTCTGACCAAGTCTCCATGCTCATCCATATTCTATATAGAGATGCTGAAAAGAACGTCGATCATGTAGAAAGCACGAGTGAAAATCAACATATCATTAAAGAATATCACTTTTATATCAGTGATGATCGTACACATAATACATATTTTGTACAACATTGTTTTAAAAAAATTATGATTCCTTGAAAAATCGTGGAGTAATATTCAATGAACATTGGATATGGTTAGACGGATGTGCAGGTCAATTCAACTCTGCACAATCATTATTTTGGTTGTGTTGTCTTCATAAGAAAACCTGCATTAAACATTGTTGGAATTTCTTTGAGACTGGCCATGGAAAAGGAGAACATGTAGGGGCATACATAAAACAAGCACTTTGAAGATATGAAATGAACCCATCTACAAGCCGACTTGTGGACGCCAAATTTTTTTTTCAATGGTGCATCGCTACTTTAAGCCATGAGACTAACTGATCAAGGGAAGTGCGAAGGTACATTCAATTTAATTTTTATTGGATATCTAATTTTAAACAGTGTACATTTGTTGTGCAGTGATTATCCTTGATTGTATTTTGATATAATATTTACGTTCTTCTTTGAATTTTCCATATAAAGGTTTTTCTAGCATATTGGGATCATAGAGGTAGATAGATCACTTGGAAATGACGTTGAAACAATAAAAGGGACTAAAAAATTGCATTCAATTAAAACAAAGTCGTTCAGAAATGTGTTTGCATTGGATAAAAGAAAATATTCTTGTCTTTGTCATGTTTGCATATACAACACAAAATCCAATGACGTTTATGAAAACAAAATGTATGTAAACAATTGGAAACATACAGAGCTAAATACAAAGGGAAAAATTTCTGCTGCAATGTTCGAAGAAATGCAATCAGAAGAGACTACAATATCATCTGATGGTGTTCGAGTTTCTGATATTGTTAGAGAAGGTAACATTTGAATTTCTTTCTAATGATTTAAAGATCTAGAAATAACTTTAAATTTGTATAATTTTGTTAAGTTTGTTTTACTGTGCAGGAGATGTTTTTGCTCTAATTGCACCTACTGACTATGATGAAAATTTGAAGTATTATTTGATGCGTTGCACTGAATGAAAAATGAAATTATTAGAAAACTATAGTGATCATGGATTTCAATATGAAAGAGGATCTATAATACTGAAAGGTTATTTTTTCAGACAAACTAATCAAAGTGGGGATTTTGTTTACTTTGAAGACTATGAACTTGATTTCATAAGTTATCAATATAGTCACTTGGTGTGTGCAGCAGGCATAAATTTGATAGAGGTTCAATAAAAGAGAAAAACGAAAATTAAGAAATGGAAAATGTCAAAATCCGATCATGAACGGATTATTGAAGATGGCATTCCATTGCAATTATTTTAATTGAACTACCCAACAATTTATTCTCTTTGGATTATATGTTTTAGAAATTCCAGTACTCAACTAAAAATTGAGTTTCTTATGTTATTTGTGCAAGTGTTTGCACATGTACAAATTGTTTTGGTACATGCACACTTTATTATCAACTAAAAGTAGCTTTTCTATACATGTGCATTGATGAAAAATGTTACATGTGTGTGTGTGTGTGTGTGTGTATGTTCTAGAATGAAATTAACTGTTCAATTAGTTTTTCTATGTGCATTGATGAAAAATGTTTCACGTACTAGATATATACATGAGATGAATGCATGCCCAGTTTTTCTTGTGAGATTTTTTGGTAAAAAGTATCCACAATGTAAATAAATCATCCAAAATATAGTTTTGTACAAAGATTCATTTCATACAAGAGACTCAGAGCACTTCTCCGACTTTTGGTGGGATTTGACCCACATCTCTATTCCTGATTGAAAATCTAGTACAAAATTTGTCTGTCCAATGGTCGAATATCTTCTATGTGCATTGATGAAAAATGTTGTGTACGTATTGGATATATATATATATATATGTTTCACGTACTAAATATATATGTTCTAGAATGAAATTTACTGAATGTCATCAATTTACCAATTTATCAATCAACAAGGCTACCTATTTGAGTCTATTAATGACATTGAACCCAATTCAACAAACATATATCTACTTCTTATATTTCTAATCAAAATTGTTTTTGATCTCTACATACTATTGTTTAAGAGTGAAAAAAATTCCCAATGGAAATAATATAGCTTTTCAATCCAACTAACCATATCAATTTAGCTATATTTGAAAAAAAGGTAAAAAAAACCAAAAATCCAACAAAATAAAATCCTTGGTTGTTATTTTTAATAAAGTAACTAAATCATATTAAAGGTTCTCTTCATTGAAATTGTTTTTGGATGGAGAATCCTTAAAATATGATTTAGCTATTCCAATAAAAATAACAACCACGAATGTTATTTTGTTGACATGTTTTGTTGGCATGTTAACTTTTCTTTACTCTTTTTTCAATTAGAGCTCAATTGATAGGTTAGTTGCATTGAAAAGCTATGTTCTTCCCATTGGAATATTTTTCACTCAAACAAGAGTATGTAGAGATCAAAATCAATCTTAAGATGCCAAATGTAATTCAACCATCCAAAACTTGAGTTTTAGATTTGAATCGAACTTGGTATCTATGATCTCCACTATCAACAGAGATGATTATGTGAGTATACAAACTTTCAATTGTAGATATGGATGCTCGAGGACATCTACTATAATTATTATCGTCATCAAAAATAATTTCATATTTCTACTATATTCAATGCAAACTCATAATTATCATTATCAAGAATCATTTCATATTCTAAAGCCCACCTGAAATGACGTATATAAAGGCCTTCCTGCCTTATATAAATTGGCTTCATGATAAGATAAAAAAGAAAAGATCTAAAATCCATATCGTGGATTTGGTTCGTTCTATGTATTTCAGTTTATTCCTTCCTCCCTTCCATCCACATGGTCTTTAAAACTTTTTGATTAAATCTTGAAACAATACTTCACATGTCATTCCAATTGTATTTCAACTATCCAATAAAAACATTTAACATTATATCACATGGCAAATGTAGATCAACCATGTCCAAAAATTAACTTTTAATTTAACAAAACATTATAGATGACAACATCACTTCACATGCCAAATGTACTTCAACATGCCATCCAAAACTTGAGTTTTTTTTTTTTTTTTTATATCAAAACATTACTTAACATGTCATGCCAATTGTATTTCAACTATCCAATAAAAACATTTAATATTATATCACATGCCAAATGTAGATCAACCATGTCCAAAACTTAACTTTTAATTTAACAAAAAATTATAGATCATGCAACATTACTTCACACATGCCAAATGTACTTCAACATGCCATCAAAAACTTGAGTTTTAAAACATTTTGATTATATCACAACATTACTTCACATGTCATGCCAATTGTAGTTCAACTATCCAATAAAAACATTTAACATTATATGATGTATGCGAAATGTAGATTGAAACCATCCAAAACTTAAGCTTTAATTTAACAAAAAATTATAAATCGCAACTTTAAAGTTCACATGCCAAAACTTAAGTTTTAAAAACCAAACAAATTATATAGTTCAACATTACTTCACATTCACATGCCAAAAGTACTTCAAACATCCAAAAATTAACTTTAAAATAAAAATAAAATTATATTAAAACACAATAAAATATATGTCTAAAAATTATAGATGTCACTTGAGTATAAAGTATCAAGCTATATATATATATATATATATATATATATATATATATATATATATATATATATATATATATATATATATATATATATATATATATATATATATATATATATATATATATATATATATATATATGACTGTGCATATCTACATAATATATAAAAAAGTAAATTTAAGACTAAAAATCTCAATCAAATCTAGAAATCTCCATCAAATACAGATGGATGTAGTGTCTTTCCTAGTAGAGCCTCAATACGCGCGCTTTCTTGTGAAGCATGGGAAACCTGTACACAATGCACGTACAAACATTAAAATTTTATGTTTTAAAAATGAGGGAGAATATATAGAAATTCATGTAAAAAACAAAATATAAAAAAAAAATCATGCATACCTCATGAGGTTCCCTCTCCATTTGTTGTTCCCCTGCTACATCTTCCTCCATGGGAACATCTCAAACAGTAAACTGTACAATATATATATATATATATATTATAACTTTAAAAAAAACATATACATATATATATTTAAAAGTGAAAATTTGTCCATACTTGTTGTGGGTCTGGCACATCTCCTAAGGAAGTAGAAGGTACATATCCTAAGGAAGAAGAAGGTACATCCATCCCAAAAACATTGGACATAATCAAAATCTATTTTAAAACATTTTATTATATATTATATAAATACATGTACATGTGTGCACAATTATTTATTTTAAAAATATCACTTAAAAAACAGTAACATTTGTCAACATATCTTGATGGTGAGACCCATCTTGATTGATTGAACCAGAGGCTCTGAACATGATATTAAAATTTTCGTCATTCATCAAGCGTGAGAACTAAAAATGGTGTTTTAACATATAATGATACATTTTTGTTAGATTAATGTACATACAAGTAAATGTATACATATATACATGTGTATTTACTACAAATTGTATGTATGTGTTAAAATAATTGAACCCTAACCATTAACACATACAATTCCTATGCCTACTTCCTCATGAAGAATTACGTCTTGCAAACTATTGAGACAATTCTTTACATATATTTTGAGATCTTCAACACTCATGTTGTCAATCTCTTCATCTGTATAATACACAAAATTGGCGCATGCATTCTCGCATTCTCTTTATCGATTCAGAAAAACATCAACCCCACCTAATCCAATGTGAACATTATCGATGATGGCATCCCTCGCATCTCGACTAATTTGAGAGGTCGCTTCCATCTTTGACCACAAAGTTTCAACCCGAAAATTTTGACTAACCGATGGTGGCTCAGGACGAGGCAAATCAGCATCACGCCTAGCACCCTTACGGTCATACAATCGACCTTTAACAGGACCAAAAAATTCAGACGGAAGGTCATTGTAATTGGTTCTCACTTGCAAAAATAATTCTGCATAAAACAATTTTACAAACTAAAGAGGAACCTCATCATTCCATGGGAGCCTTCCATAGGCCGCAAGCTGTCTATCATACAAAAAATGAGTTATCTTGGGGTGCTTGAAATATTTCACCTTCAACATCTTTCTTTTCGGCCCTTCTATGAAATTAAACATTCACTTCGTCATATATGTTGTAAATTTTTGTTTTACATCCTCCCATTTATCGGGACCCATTACTATTTCCTTTATTTTTCTCATCATTTCTACAAATGTATTAGTCATTGGCCCAAGATTTCGGTACACCTCTACTAGTGAACCTAGAGATTGTGTAACTATTTCCAAGCTCTTTTGACTCTCAGCAGGTAGATTCAAAGCCATGAGATCTCTGTGCAATTTTTCATGAAGTTGTTGACACCTTTCTAAGGTGCATTGCTCCATGTTTCTTTCTGAAGGTATATCAAAAATGTCGACCGGATAAGTCGTGGTGGGTGGAAAACCTTCTTCTTGAATGAAGTATTCTGCCCTGCATCTTCTTTGACCAACATTTGGAGCATTTTCAGCCTCTGCATCAATATATAAAATTTTGTATATTAGAAAAAACACATGTAAACAAATTTTCATAAATTGAATGAACAAAATATTCAAATTGATGGAAACCTCGGTGTGGTTAGCCAACATATTCCCCACCCTCAAGACTGTTGAGAACCAGAACGAACCTGCTAAGAACCAACACCACTAGCCATTGATTGGCCTCTGGGGGAATAAATATCACCACCTTCACGCAACCTGCTACCACTCATTGATGGCCCTCTAAAGGGATTTGAACTACCACCAAACTCTTGAGACAAGAGAGAAGCTTCATAAACAAATATGAATTTATAATCAATTGAAAAATACATTCATATATATAAATACATGTACATATTCATTGATTAAATTACGTGAACCATACCACAATTGGGTGAACCATGGGCATGCTCCATGGATGGAGTAGAGATCCTTCTCCTCTTAGCTCTTAAACAATAAAAAATGAAACTTATTAACAACTAATTTAACTCACAAAGTTAATAAAAAATCAATTCCATATATACACACATGTATGGAGATTTAAGATTATATTTAAATACCATGACCATCTCTCGATCCCTGATCCCCCCCTCTCTTAGAGATATGGGATTACGTTGATCTTCGTCGTTCATCCTCCATGATATATATATCTACGGTGGACATTTACACAAAATAAATTTCAGAAAATTAATGTAATTTAGCGTACACAAATTATGTAGAACACAACTTTCAAAGCACTAATTGATGTGTGAAACTCAGTTTAAGCAAAAACAAATTATAAAATGATAAGTTCACCAAATTGCGCTTTACATGGTGGGAGCACACTTGGTATAAAATTGAAAAAAACACATGGTCATTAAAAAATAAGTGAAACTCCATTTAAACAAAAATTTGTTGAAGTCCGCACATTTTAATTTTATAAAAATGTGAAGTTCACCACTTGTTGCAAATGTGAAGTTCACCAAGTTGCAATTTACATAGTGTGGTGGGAGCACACTTGGTATATAATTGAAAAAAGCACATGGTCATTAAAAAAGACGCATTTATAAGTACAAAACACACACATATCCAAGATATGTTACAATATCCATCAATAAATTTTGAAAGAGAGCGTCTCAACACTAATTCATCTTTGAGAGATGAATCTTGAATTTTTGAAGAAGAGCGTCTCAAAACTAATTCATATTTGAGAGATGAATCTTGAATTTTTGAAGAAGAGCATCTCAAAAGCAATTCATCTTTGAGAGATGAATCTTGCATTGGCATTTCCCTCTATAATTCTAACTCATCTATTAATTCATCTTTGATAGATGAATCCTGAATTGGCATTGCCCCACGCAATAGATTAGTAGACATCTTATTCACATTTGTACAATGCCTTATACTAAAAAATTGAAATTGGCTAACAATATTGTTTTCTATTCCATGCAGTTCTTTTAACCTCTCCTTCTTAACTTGGCACACACCATTCATCTGGTTGCACACAAGTTCAAAATTGGTGAAAACTACAATTCCATTTGTTCCATACTCCATAGTTGTTCCCAGGCCTTCTATCAATCCAATATAATATGCCTCGTTGTTTGTTTTTCTTCCTAGTATATTCATTTTCCTTTGGAAGACTTTGTTAGTCGCAATATTGGAAAGCACATATGTAATCACTGCTTTCCCTGGATTGGGATAGCAAGAAACTTCTATGCATAATTTCCATTTTTCAACCATATTTAATGGTTTTCTTACCCTGAAAAAAACAAATTCAATAAAAAATATATATTAGATTGAAATTTATTGCAAATGCATGGGAGAAATGACACAAGGTCATGAGGTAAATGACATCTGCATGGTTTATCTTAAAGTTTGACTTAAAACGTTTATGGTGGAATTCATATCTAAAATCAATGGGAGGAAGCCTTTAGTTTGTGGGAGAAATGACACATGTACACATTTTACCTTAAAGTGGTTGTGTTTTATGGATATTAAAATGAATAAATTCTATATAGATCTATTCCATAGATTGACTATAGGGGAATTTACTAGATATGTCACCTTTCATAAAAGATGATATCTAGAAACTACATGGCCCTTTACAGACTATGCCTATAGAACCTGTAGACGTTAACACTATGTGTCTCAATTTTACCCTGTGAAGGGTGTAGAGGACCCGTGGAATCACTCAAAATACTTTACGTAGACATACATGTGTATATAATTCATGTTTTTTACATTGAATATTTTTCGTTTTAAATTAAGAATATCTTTTAAACACTTACCTAGATATATAAGGTTAAAACCTATGTTTTGTATCAAATCACTTTTGGTTTCAAAAAATGGGAGGAAGCCTTTAGTTTGTGGGAGAAATTCAACACATGTACACAATTTGCCTTAAAGTGGTTTTGTTTTATGGATATTAAAATGAAGAACTTCTATTTAGATCTATTCCAGAGATTGACTATAGGGGCATTTACTAGATATGTCACCTTTCATAAAATATGAGATCGAGAGGCTACCTGGCCCTTTACAACTCTGTCTATAGAACTTGTAGAAGTTAACACTACATGTCCCAATTATACCCTCTGAAGGGTGTAGAGGACCTGTGGAATCACTAAAACTACTTTAAAGTTTGATGAAGAGCTACTTGGTAAGAAAATTAACTTGAGGAGGTAGATAATCCTAAATATGTTTATAGGTTAAATAAGGAACTATATGGACTTAAAAAACCACCAACAACATGGTAGTCTTTAAGCTAGACAAGTACCTTAAAAAAATGTGTTTCAAGGGGTGAATAATAATCTATGGATAAAGGCTCATGGTGATGAATTTCTAATTGTGTTTGTGTATGTGGATTATATTTGTCTAGAATCAATAAAAATCATCTAGTAAAATATTTTCGTGAAGAGATGAAATTTTAATTCAAGATGTGAATGATTGGAGAACTTATCTTTTACGTAGGACTACAAGCCATAAATTATACAAAATTCAATAGGCATATCCATTTCTCAATATAAATACCTAAGAGATATGTTGAAAAGTTTGAAATGGAATACTATAAACCTAAGTGGATCTCCATATCAATTGGATGCACATAACATGCAAGTTATATGCAAATGATGGATGATGAACGACCTAAGTGAATTTCCATATCGATTGGATGCAAGTTATGTGCAGATGATGGATGATGAATGAGGTGATGTTGATCATAGCCTTTACATCTATATGATAGGAAGCTTGATATACATAACAAGGTTTAGACTAGATATAATTTTGGAATTCAAGTTATGTGTAGATGATGGATGATGAATAACCTAAGTGAGTCTGCATATCAATTGAATGCAAGTTATTATGTGCAGATGATGGATGATGAATGACCTAAGTGAATCTCCATATCAATTGGATGTAATTTATGTGCAGATGATGGATGATGAATGAGGTGATGTTGATCATAACCTTTACATCTATATGATAGGAAGCTTGATATACATAACAAGTTTTAGACTAGATATAATTTTGGAATTTATATTAGTTGGAATATTTCAATCAACAACTAAACAGAGTCATATTTTACCAACAAATAGATATTAAGATACTTGAAAGAGACTACAAAAAATGGAATATAGTACCCAAAAGGTGAGAAAGTCATCTATTACCAACAAACAGATATTAAGATACTTGAAAGAGACTACAAACAATGGACTATAGTACCCAAAAGGTGAGAAATTTACATTGATAATATATAGAGATTCAACTAGGCTTGTGTGGATGACATGAAAAGTACAAGTGGACAATGTATAATTCTACTTAGGAAGAGTATTTGGTTTAATGGTTAAGAAAGAAAGAGTCATTACTTTCTCTATCTAGAGTAGAAGTGGAATACATAGTAGTTACTTCTTTTTGAGTGTTTTGGATGAAATGGGCTCCACAAGATATTAAGGTAAATTTCAGTGAACCTATATATCTATTAAGTGTTTCAATACAACTGTAATAATATTTTCAAAAATAAAATATTCTACTTCCTACAATCACTAAATATATCATCATAAAGTACCACTTCCTCACACAAGAAGTCTTTGAGAAAATAGTGAAGATGGAATACATACCCACAAAGCCTCTTATTAGAGAAGCATTTGAATATGTGAGAAACAAATTAGGGATAGTTCTTGTAAATTATTGTCACTTATTTGACTTCAAAAGAAGAGCCTATGAAATTGAGTGCAATATCTATGTGGGAGAGTACACAATATCTAAGGGGGAGAATACAATATAAGGAAGAAATAAAAAGAGTAAAAAGAAGAATATGATTGTGCCAATAATTTGAAGTAGTCAAGAAGCATAACAAAGGACCATCATCAAATTCAAATTGAAAGATCAAGTAGTCTTCTTGATGAAGAAGCAACATTAACTAGGTTCATCATTTAAAGGGTTCATTTTTTAATGAAAATATCTATGAAAAAAGAAAGTACATATGTATATATAATTTATATAAACATGTTCCAAAATATTCTCAAATGTACATTGTAGTATTATAAATTTTCATATCTAATTAATAGATTTTGAAGATGAGTCTAGCTCATTCTTTATTGGCAATATCATGACATTCTCAAAAGCTCCTCCTGAATCTAAAAATGAAAATGGAATGAGTCATTGTAAAGTATGATAAATCTTTTATTTAAATGAAATTTGATCTATGAATAAAAAATAAAATGTGATCTCTTGAATTATATATATATATGTGTGTCAGAGAGAAATAAAAAGCAAAGGTAATTCCACCAAGCCTAAAGGAGCATGTCCTAATACATTAAATTATGTTCGGTTTGTAGAAGCATTAATCATGAAGAGTCATGAGATCCACATTTCAACCATACTATTTGCAAGTTAAAAGAGCATCTCCTAATACATTATTATGTTTGGTTTCTAGAAGCATTAATCATGAAGAGTCATGACATCCACATTTCCACCATACTATTTGCAAGTTCTATATGAAGATATGTAGTCTAATGACTAATTATAAAGTTGTGTTACTTATATCATATGTTCTATACTTACATTCCACATTTCCACCATACTATTTGAAAGTTCTATATGAGGATATGTACTCTAATAACTAATTAGCAAGTTGTGTTACTTATATCATATGTGCTAATATTAAATTGACCTTTATTGAGAGGATATAACTATTAGCTTAACTATAAGCTTTTACATATGAACCCAGTGGAATACCTCATCTTACTAGACATATAGACTCATACATCTTATGGATAATAGATACAAGGAGGAATCATAACCAGTGTAATCATGTTGAAAAATGGGAATAAAGCTTAGTTTCATTAGGATGAGCTTACACACTACTTATACTTTTTACTATGAACAATAGTCATAGTATCTCCTAATTAAGTGATTTATATCCAAGGGTTGGGGCTTTGATCTTAATGATAGCAATATATATGGAAAGCTAGTACATCATTACAAAGCTCTCTATTGAAGCAGGGTCATATCAATAAACTAGTGTGATTCATTTACTTACAAGTACATTCTTAGTTATAGTGATATCATAGGAATAATAAGTACATATTATCCCTAATAGCTTAGTGTTTACAATATGCTCATATTTATGACTATTTTATGATAACTATGACTACCATTGTTATTATACACATATAGTTTATCAAAGACTACCAGTACCATACTAGCTAATATGGGGATCATAGTATTTGCTTTTACATGAGTATGGATATCATAAGCTTTAAGTGATCTCTAGTTATAACACCATGGAGAGATATGTTTGTATTCATAGTAATCGATAATTTCATCATTACTAAAAGAGCTAGTGATATTAGCTTACGTGATTTGGTACATAGTAATTACCATAATTAATCACATACCTACTTGGGTAAGAAGAAATATTATGATATAAGAAATATTAAATGAAAACCAAAGTTAGGAAGTTAAGAAAAGGGAATTAGAATAGAAATTAAGGTAAGACCATGACCTTTTACCCAATATTGAAAAAAGGTGAGCAACCATATATATCATGAAAGAAGTTATGATAAGAAATATTAAATGAAAATCAAAGTTAGGAATTTAGGAAAGGGAATTAGAATAGAAATTATGGTAAGACCATGACCTTTTATCCAATATAATGATTCGGTTTATCTCCGAGTTGAAAAGGAAAATCAAAGTTAGGAAAGGAATTAAAATATAAATTAAGGTAAGACCATGACCTTTTACCCAATATTGAACGAGGTGAGAAACCATATATATCATGAAGGAAGTTCATAAAGAGATATTATGATAAGAAATATTAAATGAAAATCAAATTTAGGAAAGGGAATTAGAATAGAAATTAAGGTAAGACCATGACCTTTTACCCAATATAGAACAAAGGTGAGCAACCATATATATCATGAAGGAAGTTCAAGAAATATTAATGAACTTGCTTGCTTTAATACTTAGAACTAGTGATTACATAGATAAAATACCATAAGTATAACTGATGTATGATGTTATACCTAGTAGATAAGGGTTACATAAGCTAGAAACCATATATATTATGAAGGAAGTTCATAAAGAAATATTATGATAAGAAATATTAAATGAAAATCAAAGTTAGGAAAGGGAATTATAATAGAAATTAAGGTAAGACCATGAATTTTTACCCAATATTGAACGAAGGTGAGCAACCATATATATCATGAAGGAAGTTCAGAAATATTATGAGAAATTTCTTGCTTTAAGCGCAGAACTAACTTCTTAGAACTAGTGATTACATAGATAAAATACCATAAGTATAACTAATGTATGATGTTATAAATAGTAGATAAAGAGGTTACATAAGGCTGTGAACAAGTAAGCATCATTGATCATCTTGGTTTCATAAGAGATGTATACAACCAATGGCCCATTTATGGTAATTATACTAGTCTAATGTAGATACCATGAAGATAAGCATATCCATATTATTTATAACTAATATATAAGGGTTACATAAGCTATGAACAAGTAAGTGTCATTGATCATACTAGTTTCATAAGAGATGTATACAACCAATAACCCAAGATATGGTAATTATACTAATCTAATGTAGATACCATGAAGATAAGCATATCCATATTATGAAAGCTCTGTAATCTATGCTAATCTAATGCACGTGTTGAATACTATCATGTTCCAACTAATCCCATAAGTATTGAGCGATTACAAGTAATTAAGAATCATAGAACAAGTGCGATAAGAGCTTACGGTTGGTTCATACACGTAATAAGCTAGGTAAACAAGGTTAGATTACATATATAATGGTAAATTGATACAAAGGCTTTTTTATTCAACATGAGGTTAAACACGTAGATTGAGCTTGTGCGATCATATAAACTCTACATGTTATGGATATAGAGATACACTATATAACTATGATATCAAGAAGCCCAACTTATTACACGGCTAGTAACATTTAGTTATTTCACAATAGAACTAATCGGGCATACATTACAATAGAGGTTATACCATGGCTACCCATATAGGTGATTACATGTAAGTGATTGGTTACATATTAGACTCATTATGATATAAATATTATATATAAAAGCTTACGATCTGATAGAATATGGTATGTATTAGTACTAGTTCATACATAGAACTATTCCCCCTTATAGAGCTAATCTTTCCACACTAGTGCTTATGGTTCTTCTTACACCTTACGGATATGTTATAGTAATGCAAAGGCTATTACCATTACTTCCTCAGACATGGTTCTTACTCATATTGATGCTAGTATGATTCTCATGGACTCCATTGTATTAGCTTATTATGGAAGCTTAGATTGAATAGATAGTAATGTTAATTGACGGAGTCTTATCCTTATTAAACTCTATTACAAAGGTTGTAGTAATTGACGGAATCTTATCCTTATTAAACTCTATTACAAAGTTGTAGTAATTGACGAGTCTTATCGACACATTTCCAAAAGCGAAAAGAGCCAAAAGCGTATACGGTTTAAAGAGATAGTAGTAATTGAGAATATTATCCTTATTAAATATTACAAAGTTTTGGTAATTGACGGTCTTATCGACACATTTCAAAAATCGAGAGAGCCAAAAAAGCGTACAGGTTTAAAGAGATAGTAGTAATAGACAAATTTATCCTTATTGACTCTATTCTGAGAAGTTGTAGTAATGGACGATCTTATCCCTATTAAACTCT
Source organism: Pinus albicaulis (assembly GCA_034641835.2). Lineage (NCBI taxonomy): Eukaryota > Viridiplantae > Streptophyta > Pinopsida > Pinales > Pinaceae > Pinus > Pinus albicaulis. The sequence goes on along the minus strand of CM076584.1, from coordinate 1,333,207,233 downwards.
ATTACAAAGTTGTAGTAATTGACAGGTCTTATCAACAAATTTCCAAAAAGCGAGAGAGCCAAAAAAGTGTATACAATTAGACGGATTCATTGGTTCTTTGCATGTTCAACTAATTCATTGATATGTGAGCAAGACCAAAAACTTTATGCTTTTGGGGATTTTTGGGAGCAGTTCAAATTAATTTAGAATGGGCCATAGTTGTTATTACAAAATTTTATAAAGAATGGTTCTAAAGCTATGTGACACTATGCGGGGTAACCCTTGAAATTAGAATTCAAATATGTTGTTAAACAACGATTGGTTGTGATATTTTGTTTTCAAAAAGATATGTAAAAGGTACATGAAAAAAAAAGTTATATGCGAGGGGAAAAATGAAAAACGAGAGCGATACAAAAGAAACAACGACAAAAAAAAAATTGGTGAAAGTAAAGCCATTTCCCTTTTTAGGTTAATTGTTGTATAGAGAGGTAACCAATACAAAGTATAGTATATGTGGTTGTTCGAGAACATGATTTCTCATACATAAATTCCCTACCATAGTTTATTACAACATTATATTCCATCTTGTATTTTGGTTAAATAAATAGGCATCTAAAAGTTTTATAGAAAAACTAAAAGTTCCTCAAACTATACCTATGTCTCAACAAAACTATATCCTTTCAAAACATAGTATGAAAATTTAACAAATAAAAAATGCAAAGAAATTACCCCTACCATTTTTTTTAACGATGGAAATAAAATATTCCTTGACTTTGGATTTAAAAATAATTGAAATTGTATGGACGAGGAAGGAATGTCAACTATTTAACATATGTTGGGTTTCTAGATTGCGGGTTTTTCCATGAATTTTTTTTTTGTTAAAGTTGTTTTGTTAATTTTTTAAAAAATACAACAAATTCTAAATCTATATTATAGTAAATCGTTTTGGTATTTTTTTTTAATCATTTGTTTTGTAAGTATATTCAACTCAAATTTGTAGTTTAAGTTTCATATCTCATGTTCGCTTAGAGTTTTCCACTTTAGAAGAATCAACTACAATACGAGCATTATATTTAGCTTCGGTTCAATATTTGAGACAATTGGGACGGGATAGGGAGAATGTTAAGCGATACCGAAATTCGCGAGGATGCGGGAACAACGATCCACTGAAGACGTCGTGGAAGACCTCGCGACCAAAAAAAATTATATTAAAACCAAATTAAAAAAAAAAAAAAAAAAAAGAAAAAAATTACGAAATTTAAAATTTGGATTAACTTACCTCCTCGGTGCGGCGCAAATCGAAGTAAATCCCGCGGGCGCAACAACAAATGAGATAAATTTGCGCGGAACAACGAGAGAAAATCAAATAAATTCGCGCGGGACAACGATGAATCGGCGGGACGGAAATGAGTGCACAAGATAAATGTGAATAGAAACCCGGAAGCGGGTTTGCGGGTGATATATTAATAAAATAATAGTTTGGCTTAGAACTTTGTTTGCCAATTTTCCAAACTCGGAGTGAAAAATTTGTTTTTCATTGTAGTCGATGCGCTAGTCGATGTAAATGGAAAATAAAGTTCGGTGAACTAAATTCAATAGTTTAGCGAACTCCTAAATAGTTCGATCGAACTCTAACCAATTTCGGCCAAACTATGGAGGAAAAAAAATTCCGCCCGAATTCTCACAAAAGTGTTACCCATCTTTGTATTTTCACCCATTTTTCATTTTAATATATTTTCGAGGTCGGATCCATTACAAGTGGTATCGAGCTCTTTCTTGGGAAAAGCGGGGCTTTTTTTGCGGTAGTGTGCCTAAGTATTTGAGTTTGAAAATGAATGAAAAGAGGGATCTACTAGGAAAATCAAGTTGGTTTGCATATCGGGGAGCGAGCGCCTCCCTTTAGATTTTCTTGTAAACATCAAAGTGCTTGTAAATTTAGGAGATAGGTCTCCCCCTTGTTGATTTACGAAAAGCCAATGTAATAGTAGATTGAAACCTACAACTATTCTTAACGTAATTTTTTTGGTTTTATCCCTTTATGGGTTTCCACGTAAATGTATATCTCGGGTGTATATGTTGTTTGATTAATAATGATATTGTGTATTTTATTTATGATAATGCATATACATAATACTCATTAACTACCCCTAGTATTATAATGGTTTCTCACAAATATTCCCCGAGGAAATCACGCCCCATGGAGTTGTTATCCTACTTTACTATGTAAATGCATTTAGAGGGAATTTTGGATTATTGTTAGAGGAGATAAGTCCCCGATGATCTTAAATAATCTCGGGAGTTAGTAGGTAAAATTGAGGATAATTTTTCTTTGCTAAAATAGATATTTTTTCATTCTTGAGGATCCACCTTTAAGGATGAAATGAAACTAAGTTATGTAATTCAATAAACCCAACTCCTAATGCAATAACCTTGTTGATTAATGAAATAAAATACTTGAAGTTCAATTTTACTCGATAAAAAACTAGGATGCCAAATAGGCTTGTTCATCTTGAAAGGGTGCAACAAAACCCCGAATTGATTAATATAACCTTTGCCAAAATTTGATCTTGATAAAAAATAATCTCTAAATAATTCATATCAATGGATTCATGGTAGCGGTTAATTTTATAAATATAAAACATGAAAATGTCATGTGTCATTTATTTCCTTACACTTTTAAAAGAAAGTCCTCTAACTAGGATTTTGATTTACTAGCTCGATTAATTACTAGCCGCACTATTTTTTAAAAATTCTTTATCGAAAAAATTGGTAGAGGATGAATTCTAAATAAAAAATTATGGACTTTAATGAGACATTTATATATTTATTAAATAAAATTCATATGAATGCCAAACCAACAACTAATATAATAAGAAAAAATTGTGTAGCTGCTTTCTCATCTTCCATTATTATTTTTATTAAAAAATTGGCAAGGACACATTACCTCGAAACGATCGAAAAAAATTCAAAGTAGAAATGAAAATGATGATAAAGGATCCTTTGAGCATGGTACAAACCACGGTGATGAGAAAAGCTCATTTTCCTCCAACGAAATGGTCACTCTTAAAGAAACGAAACATTTGTCTTGATATTAGAAGGGATAGAGTCAATCCAAAACCTACCTAGATTAGGAGGTATCTGAAAGAAAGTATGCATGAAAAAATATTAAAGCATACTTATTAAAACATTATTAGTTACATTGAGCATATACATTAAAGTGAAAAATTCATGAATAAAATTATTTTTATATTATTTATTTTATAAAATAGTAGTAAAGAAAAAATTATCATGATTGATTACCATCATATCAAAAATGTCAAATAAATATTTATAGTCCACATTTTTTTTAATTATGAATGAAATTTTCAAAATGTTTTTATTGAGCCAAATTTAAAAATAAAGCTATATACCAATTCGTTGATAATGAAGAATCTCATCGAAACTTGAATTATTAGTTTGAACTATGGAGAAATGTACCGATTACATAACGGTAGGTACTTCATTTGATCATGGTAGTAATGCATTAAGATCTCAAATTTTAGCAAAAATGAAATTTGTAAAAGCATCAAGCTATTTTATCAAAAACATTGATAAATCAAGTGATCAATCAAACGAATTTCAGTTCTATCTCCATGGCATAGGGACACGTTATTTTCCTCCATAGCTTTAGGATTGGATATAATCCTAAGAAGAAAACTAAAGAATGTTATTCTCCGATGAGCATTTTGGAAGAATCAAAGCGAATGTGTAAGCTTATCTCCCTACTAATTCTTTTTTTTTCGGAGAAAAAAACGGCTGATTTATAATATTAATATAAAAACAGTACATATGCAACATTGATCTCGAGGTGAGAGAAATTTCAGCGAGAAATCCATCATAAAGCCGATATGAACATGCTCGAGAGGGAAGTAGAGCATAGAAGAGAGATTTGTGGTACAACGCATAAAGTGGGTCGAGATCAGCCCCAATACTAATAAGACTTATATGGAAAACAAAATTGGAGATTGACATTGATGATATTTATACAAATTGTCTCTAGATAAGCGGTATGTTAAAAAGCATCATGATAAGGATACATTGTGCGAAACGATTCTTTGGGCAATCGAAAGGATCTTGGAAAAGCGGGCGGTGATTGTACGGGGATTTAAAGCGAGCGAAACGTAATAGAGATGAGATTGATCGAATCGGATCCTTCGATGATTGTTGGCTCACTCACTTGTAGACGACAAATCACGCTCGCTTTTTGTACAAAAAGATACAACGCTACTTTGAAGATTTGAAACCTGGCTCGCCTAATGGATCATAACACGCTACTTTGATATTCCTTGCGGCGAGATATAATAAAAAGTAACCACTTCCAATAGAGATAGGACCGCCATGCCGAAAAGGATATGCCGACGTATCCAGTTGATTTGTAGTATCGAATCCCAACTTTGTATGATGGCAATGAGCAGACTCAAAAACTTTTATACATATCGAGGGCACTATGATATATCTTTTTGTTCGCTTGGCCTTGTTGTGTCCCGACTCGTTTTGGACGTTATGTGACTCGCTTCGAAGTCTTATAATGACACTCCCACCAAAAGATATTTTGTGATAGAAAGCTCCTTTTCTCGGAGCTATGAGCGTAACTAATATGGCGACCTATATACGACTTGCCTCCCTGCTAAGGTCCTCGATCCAAATCCATATCTGACAAAAGAGCGGTGTACCGCAAGAACATTGTTAAACGCGAAAAAGAAGAAACCTTTTGTCATAAACAAAAACCATTCCATATCTGTTATGGAATTGGAATTGTGGTTTGCCGATGAGTTAGGCCATCTGCGAAGAGTTGGACGTGCATATTCCCAAATTCGGATACCAATCCTTTCTGGACAAACTATCCACCCTTTTGGTATTGCTTTCTCTGTATGTGCATAATGGGAGGATGGTCGAGATTGGTCCATAAACATCGAGTCTGTGTAACCACCCTGGCAGATGGAGCCGCATCATTGTCATATTCTTGTTGACCCATCCAGGTCCCCAAATACGAATCCCCATATACATGGACATCCACGAATGCGAAGAAGGATACATGACGGAGACCACCCCATAGAGCTATTAATTCCACCTTATTGTTGGATCCCATACCGACATTCAGTGAATGTGAACCCTTTCATGTTGAGATATTTTAATCCATGCACCACACCCCATCATCCCTTCCACACAAAGCGCCATCGAAATAGATCAGGAATTGCCATCACATGAGGTACGATGCGGATGGAGCAATCGGAGATAGAAGCACATGGCGTGGCGATCATCCATCCATCCTAGGATATAAGAATAAACATGTGAAATCCGAAAAGGCACCTCATCAAATATCAATGTTGTTTCTACCCAACCACTTCCCATGAAGAAGAAAGGCGATGATTTAAATTTTCCTTTGATTGTCCCAATCCATGGCGACGGAGACAAAAAAATCGACGGGATACCATGCGGACCCATAAAATAGGAAGAGAGAAAAGCGCCATAAGCACATGATAACCAAGACGCAGAAAAAGATGATCGATTGATTCAAAGTCACCACAGCATATATTGGCATCTAAATAGCCCCAAGAATCCTCTCCTACTCGAGATTTTCTCTAGTAAGGATTACCTTTCCAAACTTGACCAACGAATAGGACGATTTTAGTGGGCATTTTTCTCTTCCAAAATGTGTAGAAGGAAGGCCCGACATTTTGATCCCTATAAGAGGCGATGTTCGGCACGCTATATATATCTTTGACTATAGGCGCGCCCTCGTGTATGGGTCGAGTCCCAAACAATAGTATCCCCGCCGGCGTCCCAAATGAGCCCCGCAGCCACGAAAGCATCCCTTTGCGGTAAATCCCATTCCATCGAGACATGCTGCGGCAACCCAAGGGGCGTAGCGCGAGTTTTTAGAGGTCGGCGAATCAAAAGACCATATCTGACGATCTGCCGGATGAGAAATTGATGCCTCGTAGTAGCAAGAAGCGGTGAACCGACGCTCAGGAAAGGGGCATCGCTTAAGGGAAGCCCAATGATTTTCTTGAAAGTAAACGGTATGTCTCCCCGAGTCCCTAAAAAGCCATGCCCGGCCTTTAAGCGACGCGGCAAATAATCATCTTGAAACTTCTCCATATAAGCGGAAGTATATGCAGGGATAGGAAAGTTTTGAACATAGAATTTGTTTCGATAGGTTCCCAGGAACATATTTGCATTTGATTACATCACCTTATGTACGGTACCGTTTATAGCCTTCCAGAAGGATTTCATAAGCAATGCCTTGTTGAAAATCCTCGAGTTAAGAATGCCCCAACCATCGTGTTGTTTTGATGCGCAAAGACTCACAAATTTACAAAAGATGAATTTTTTACGCGGCATGTAAGCACCACCCCATAAGAATTTAGCCATAATATTTGTTCAACCTTTTGATGATACCATCAGGAATGTAGTATAGATGGCCCCGGTAGACCATACGTACGAGATAATACCGCTTGAATGAGAACTAAGCCTACCCCCAATGAAAGCCACACATGTGTCCATCCACCTATCTTCCGCGTAATTTGTCTACCATCGAGTCCAATCCTACATTTCTTATATCCACGAGGTTTAATCTGCAAACCTAGATAAGTAAAGCCGCCAACGACCTCCTTTAAATCCATCCCCATGAACTCGGCAATGAACTCGATCTCCTGCTGTCACCATATTCATATATAATAAATGATTTACTTTTGTTTATTATCAGACCTGTGGCGGCTGTAAAACGATTAAACATTAAATGGATGAAGAACCAGTGGTTCTGCTTCAAATATCTAAACAGCAAAAGATTGTCAACAAATAAGGAATGTGTGCATGATACTTCATTGGAGAATGAGAACCCCTCAATGCATCCCCTTCGCTCCGCATTATGCATAATAGCACTGAAGCTATCCATGATAAGGATAAATATCAACGGAGAAAGCGCACAGCCCTGTCTGAGACCTCGCTCAACAGCAAAAAAGGAGGTAGGAATGCCATTAATAATCACTGCAAATCTAACTGTAGTAATACAGGACATTATCCATCTTATAATCTTTATAGGGAGACCAATCTTCATGAGCACAAGACTAATATATGACCAATCTATCGAATCATAGGCTTTATGAAGATCTACTTTCATCAGAATAGCCTTCCTTTTCTCGGTGTGGATGGAGTGAAGAACCTCTTGTGCTAATGCCACTGCATCATGGATGGACCGACCCTTTAGGAAGCCGAATTTCTCTTTTGAAGTACAGTCGGACAGAAATCCTTTTAGATGCTCAGCAATAATCTTGGATGTTATCTTGTAAAGAATGTTGCATAGAGCAATCGGTTTGAAGTCCGCAAATGTTTGGGGCTCGTCCAATTTAGGAATTAGAGCAATGAAAGTTGAATTGAGGTTTGCAGGCATCACTCCCCTCAATCTGATGTGTTCAATGACCTGTGTTAATTCTGCTCCCATCAAATCAAAAAAATGGATAAAAAATTCCGAGGGCCAGCCGTCAGGCCCCGGACATTTATCCGGAGAAAAAGCTTTAAGTACCTTCAAGACTTCATTCCCTGAAATTGCACAATCTAAGGCGGAGATGGCTTCTGCATCAAAAACTCTATGGACATGCTCTAATAGCCATACCTGGTCCGCATTGTCAATGCCATCCTGTTTCGAGTAGAACGCTGAAAAGTGTGCATGCGCTTCATTTTGAATATCCTGAGTTGTATAAGCAACTATGTCGTCCTCCCTCTTAATATACCAAATAGCGTTCCAGTTCTTCCTTCCATTTGCATACTTATGGAAATACTTTTTGTTCAGATCACCTTCATCTAGCCATGTTATTCTACTCTTCAGCCTCCAAGTAATCTCCTCAATCTTGAGGATTTCTCTTTTCCTTTCCCCAAGCCTAACAAGTTCTTGTAATATGTTCTCATCAGGATATTGAATAATAAAAGAGGATATTATCCTCTCCATATGTCCCTGAACTTCCTTAAATTCCTTCTTTAGCTTCATCTTCTTTTCACGGTCCCAAGACTTGGAGGCAGCCTTTACTTTCTGGAGTCTATAGTGAAAAAAGTCCCAGACATCATAAAACGGCATGTCATATTTAGCACGCCAAATCTCATCAACCATACCCGTGTATTCAGCGTCCTCGAGCGAAATTCTATTAAACTTGAACGGTCGACCACATACCGCCGCATTGTTGGTCCAGGAAAAAGAAATTGGCAAGTGGTCCGATATATCAGAAACCAGAATCATAGATCTAATATTCTCAAAAATGTCCGCCACATGTTCTTTCACCAACACCCGGTCAAGCCTCTTCCCGATATAGTTTTCACCCCCCCATTTTTTTGACCATGTAGGCGCCATTGGATGTGGCCTAATGTCCTTCAGGCCTTGTGAATAAAACATATCATTTAAATACCCAGCCAGCGGATCCATACGAGCAGCATTGCCCCAGATCTCATCCGCGTTGAGAGTTGAGTTAAGGTCGCCCATCATTATGAGGTTTGGGAGGGATAAAATGCCCGATGCCTGTATTCTGTTCCAGAAAGTCACTCTGTTAGCATATGGAGCATATATATTAATAAGATTAAAGTTACCTGGCAAACCTCTAAGCCTTCCATTTAAAAGAATACCCCGAAAAAAACTAAATGGTTTGAATGTAGCAAATTCTGGATTCCACATGGCCACCAATCCCCCGGATCGACCACTTCAGCTAATCGCCGCCACCTGCCAGCCTTTTCTTATGTTCAAAAACATATTTATAGCCTTCGACCGATTGGACATAGTCTCGTGTCCCAGAAAAACAATAGGGTTCCTGTCGTTAAAAAATTCCTTGAGGCAATGACCTTTGGGGGCATCGCCCAACCCCCTTAAATTCAGTGAGATGATGTGATTCATGAGAGTGATTTCCATGGGTGGCTTGCTCTAAGCACCCTGGTTGAGCCATCGGGACCATCATATCCAGCAACAGGAACTTCAGACAGACCCACTTCATCATCAGTAAAGAGAGACACAGCCTTAAACTTCTCTTTATTCAACCTGCATGCCGCCTTTGCCTTCTTCTTGAGAGAACAAATAGCTGTCGATAAGCCAGAAGAATTTTTTTTTGGAGTGGGGATAGGCTTATCAAATACCGTTAAGGCTGCGAGGTCAATATTGGGATTCCCCAACAGCGAATCTATGTCGCTTCCAATTGAGTTCCGGGGGGAGTCGTATAGGTAAATGGGACCAGATTTGTCTGGAGAGTTGTGTGAATAACCCATATTAGCCCCATAGACCGGCCTATCGTCAATCATTAGACCTGAACAAGATGATTCCCCCCTAATAACTGCCGGCTTGTACAAAGGCGGATCATTCTCAGGAGAAATCCTTTCTCCAGAGTGAATAGGGACCATGGCTTATAATGCATCATTAGAGGATCTAGACTCCGACCCTATTGGTTTGCCTAACTTATTGCAGGAGATGGTGTTATTATCTGAAATGGCTTCATTTGGGGCTAAAGAAGGACATGGGACCGGGGCATCCCTATCCTCCGGAATATTAATAGCATGTGAAGGGCTAGGATTTGGCATATTATCAGTTTCAGGTCTTAGTACCCTATACAATTTGCGACCCACAGAAGGATGGCATGAAATATTAGGTGGAACCATGGAATTGGATATGGCAGATTCATGTTGATTTTCAACAGACTTGTAATACTCGTCATCATGGGGATCGATGGGAGACATACCTTTTTTTTCTTCGCGCGAAATGCCCATCCCGTCATTGCACCTTCCATCATCGCCCAAAGCCAAAATACCCTGTCTTGCCTTACAAATGCGAAGTTTGAATGGGCAATTGTCCCTAAGGTGGCCAGTCTTATGAAAAATCAGGCACCTAAAGGGAATGCCCCAAAAATCAATATGCTGGCGATGCCTCCTATCGCTCCACAGCAAGTCAACATCACCCGGCAGATCACCCTTATAATTAATCTCGACCAAAATCCACGCAATCCTCTTGTCAGCAGAACCCACAATGCTGGGATCAATATATTTGGTGGATCCGATTGAGTCACCGATAGTGCGCAATGCCTTGATAGTCCAGAACTCTAAGGGCAAGCCAGGAAGCTTGACCCATACCAACTTGCTTCGAGGGGCCTCCAACACCGGATTAAAGCCAATATACAATGGTATATTCTCTAGAAAACATCTTCCCCTAACCCAGGTGCAGTCAGAAACCTTGTGGACATCCTTTTCATTTATGAAATGGACGCTAAACCATCCATTAATGAGCTTACTAACAATGGGAGAATATCCAATAATGGATTTCCATTTCTTGTAGACCCAAGAAGCTGAATCAAAATCCTCAGAATCAGGGAAAACCCATCTACACACAATAGCCCTACGTTGTAAGCTCGTCACCCGAATACAAAGGTCATCGTAGTCCAGAGGGACTTCTTTGATCTCCATCCTTTGCTTGAATACCTTCCTCTTGCTACGACAAACACTTCTTTGATAATGACCTCTGGAGCGATACTTAGGACAACTTTTAGCTACAGAAGAATCTAGTAACCCCTACTTAATGATGGCATCGTCCACTAAAAAATCGGCCGAAAGAATACCTTCGCCACCCTGCATCCTATCAGCCATGTAAGCCTCTTGTCTTTTGCCGCTTATGTTGAAATGACGTCAGAACACAAATTGATTCATTTCAATTACGTATACATAGTGCCGCCACCTTCAGAGTATGTCAGCCCGATCAGAGTTGCTTGCGAAAGCGTAGTGATGGATAAGCTTGTATACTTCACCCTCAATAAATATGTATTGAATAGGTTGTCATTGGGATTTGTAAAATAGATATTGATAGCCGTTGAAACAAAATCCAGCTGGGTGGCTTGAATAAAATATCACTGACCACCAACCAATCCTGACAAACATACCCACCCCCGTCACCCGAACTAAATAGAATGCTTATAGGGCGATGATTACATGAGAAAGTCCATAAATAGCGATAAGACAAAAATGGAATTCACCCCATCCTTTGTCAGAATAAGGCATGATCTTATGTACCCAAGGCGAATTCCACACAAGGTGCCTGCATTCAAAACTGAGCAGCCTGATCGGCCTATCTGTCATCCGATTCTCCTGATCCACCCCCGCCGTCATAATCCTATACCGATGTCATCCCGGAAATCAATTTCAAAACATTGTGCCTGAAAGATAAGACCGGGGAAAATCATTCAGATCCTGACCATGCATCTCCGAGCTAAACTTGGCAACAGCAGCAGAAACAACCAGGGATTGACCACCACCTTCTGAATAATCTAAAACCAACGCTTTTGCAAGGATGAGAAACAACTACCAAATCCTTGAACCAACGCCAAGTAGCCGACCCGTATGAGCTATAACATGATTCATATGTTACAGAACCACTGGAAGAGGATGAGTTCTCATAACCGCCCTCCTTGGATACCATAAGCTCCGAGGAAGTATATACAACTAAACAAATCCACTGCCAACATAAATTAAAACCAGGAGCGAGGCCACCAGAAGCAACAAAACACCCATAAAGGTTCCAGCTAATATATAAGAGCTATCTAGAAATACAGCATCCACAAAATACTATAGCCACCATGAGCAAACAAAACTCATCCAACCTAGGTTCCAGCTATGTAAACAATACCAGCTCCATATCACCACAAGCCACCATTATCAAACCTCAATGGGTACCAGCTTGGAAGACCTGGATATAGCCACTGGGAGCAACAAATAAGTTCTCAAAGGTTCCAGCTTGTTGTATGAGATGTATTACCAATAGCTCAGGTAAAGCCACTCAATGGGTCAAGTTTGTCCATTTGGGTACCAGCTTCAGCCCCCATCATTTAACTGTACAGATGGATAAATCTCACTTCCTCTTACTCGCTTTTACTGGAAATCATCCCCCGCATTATTCACAGAAAAAAATCCGAGTATCCTTGAAGATTTTTCCATTAACTCACATCAAGAACTCCCACCCAGAATGATCACTTACAGAAGCGCGTTGGTATTGGTGCACCTGGTGCATCAAAAGAAAATTGTGTTAGAAAAGACTTGATAGGCTGCCAATCTTCTTCTTCTTTCCAAGAGGCTGGGCTTCGAATTTCTATCCTTAATCAGGAAACCTAATATACCTAAATAGATGACAACAATTCAAATTCTCAGCGAAACGGACAAAATTAAGTGGATTATGGTTGAGAATAATAAATTGAACTTTTTTATTAAAAATATAATTTTTTGAAAATGCTACTGATTTTTATCAGCAGGGTACGATTATAACCGGTGTTTGAAATGGGCCCACAACATATGGTTGTAATAGTTGTCCCATTTTGATCTAACTTCATTCCTTTTACGTCTTAAGAGACTTCACTCGACTGATATTTTAAGGAACTTCTTAATCAACTAGTCGAAACAATAAGGTTAATGTGGTTTAACGGTAAGTTTCGCTGGGTGAAACCCACGAGATGGAGGTTCAAATCTCATTGAGTATATGGCCTGTTGTGTCTTGGCTAGAAGAGTAGGCGACCCCATAGTGGACGTCTCGGCTCCTGTTGAGGCATAAGTTAATTGCTATTGTGTGACTTGCAGGTTGTTGCACCTAGCCTAGGTTTATAGTGGCAGCCAGTAGGATTTGATCCTGGGCCTTGTTCAGGATAACTCTCACCAGTTACTGATTATCCTAGATTGAAAAAAAAAAAATCGTTGAGTTTTGCAGAAACACCGAGTCCTTCCTTCTTTGTGTGACATAAAGCCTATTTTGATTGGGCACAAAAATAAATCCTTTGAATTTTTTTTTAACTCTTTATTCTTTCAAATAGGACACAATTTTTTAATCGGATAATATTTCTATATTTTAGAATATTAGTAATATACAATTCTAATGGTATAGTTTTAATAATTTATATGTAAATAATTATTTGGATTTCCACAACCTATATATATTCTTGTGAATTTTTTTCTTATGAAAATATTTAACAAATAACATAATTAATAATTTTATTGTCATGAATTTCACTAAAAAAAATAATGAATAAA